>JASDQU011507467.1:7608-20618 GCA_032191745.1 Picea mariana
GCTTCATGAGTTTATTTGTTTAAAAGTGTGGTTCGTACATCGACAGTTCGACTTTCAAGAGTTTTGGATATAACACAAGAGAAATCTCCTGAAGCCCGAAATTGCGGAGTGATTAAAAGTTATTAAATGTTTTATTAACTCTTTAAAACACTTTTTACTTTTTGTAATATCCCATATTTCGGGGCTTTGATACTTCGACGGTTTGTGAACTCAATCTTTGTTTAAACTCCTGAAGGGCAATCTCCCAGAGTGACGTGGCCGAGATGACGTCATTCTTAGTGACGTGTCAAAAAATGAGGAGTGACACATGTCACTTGAAATCGAGCGAATAATCTGAGACAAATGTTAAAAATAAGTGCCACATGTCAGCCCCAGAAAATATTAGAAGACATGTGTCCTATGACTCATCTGCAAGTCCTTTTAGAAATTGTCATGAGGAAAAATCTTTGGGACTTTGTAGATTCAGGATTTTTGTTGTTTAGATTTCTTGAAACTCTCGAAGTGTCCGTTAAAGGTTTTCTTTTTAAAATTCGGGTGGATTTTATATTCAGGAGATCACAAGAACCGTTTGATCAGCTTAGTACAACTTATCGACAGGCGACATTGTAAGCGCTTTACTGATCTATATCGACCAAGGATTTATTTTAAATTAAAAGGAAATTTCCTAAGTTTTTTGGTGAAATTTTATTTCTAAGAGGTAAAAACAAAAGAACAAACGTTCAAGATTCTAAGTGTTCTAACAGCTACAATATTCACCTCCATTGTCTGATCTAAGACACTTCAACCTTTTTTCTGTCTCATTCTCAACCAAAGCTTTCCATTTCTTAAAAGTATCAAAAACATCATATTTTTTGTCGAATGCAATAAACCAAAGTTTTTCTAGTTGTGTCATCAATAAAAGTAACATAATAACGAGAGCCACTAAGAGATGATACCTGAGTTGGTCCCCATACATCTGTATGCACAAGCTCTAACCTTTCACTCTTATTTTCTTTTCCGACTCTGATAAATCTGACTCTCTTATGTTTTCCATAAACACAATGCTCACAGAAATCCAAATCAATTTGTTTAAGATTTGGCAACAAATTTCTTTTGTGAAGTATTTGCATCCCCTTCTCATTCATGTGTCCAAGCCTATGATGCCACAATGTTGTATCCACTCCTGTAGAAGCTAAAGAGATAGAAGAGTCAGTATTACCAATACATAAATACAATGTACCTACCTTCTCTCCTTTTGTTATCACCAATGATCCTTTGGTGACCTTCCACACCTTATCTATAAATATGGATATACAACCTTCACTTGCCAATTGCCCTGTTGAAATTATATTTTTCCTTAGATCTGGAACATGTCTTACCTCTTTCAATAGCCATTGGTTTCTATTCCTTTGCTTTATTTTTACCTTTCCCGTTCCAACAATTTTGCATGGTGCATCATCACCCAAATGAACCTGTCCAAAAGCACCTTGAACATAATCTAGAAAATGTTTCTTATGGGGTGTGGCGTGATATGAAGGCCCTAAATCTACTACCCAAGACTCATACATATTATCTATAGAAAGAATCAAAGCATATTGTAACACATCACGTGTTACATTTGCTTCCTGATTTTTCTCTTGCTATCCATCTGTTTGTTTCTTTGGAGCTCTGCAGTCTTTCTTTAGATGTCCTTTCTTTCCACAATTCCAACACCTTATCTTTCCAAGTCTAGATTTGGATCTGTCATTCCTAGAATTCCCATGGTTTCCTCAGCCCTTTCCTCTATCCTTTTTCCTTCCCCTGTTCTCCCCTCTATCCTTTTGCCTTCCCCTGTTCTCCATGTTCAACGCATTTCTTGATGTCTCACATGTGCTTTTCCGTCGCATTTCCTCGCTAAGGATAACACCAACAACATCATCAAATTTTAAAGTGTTTGAACCAAATATAGAGTTACTTACAACCATGATCAAGTCATTCCAGCTTTCTAGCAATGAGCACAAGATTAGAAGAGCCCTGACCTCATCGTCAAAGTCCACTTTTACAGAACTTAGGTGATTAGTAACTGTATTAAATTCATTTAAATGATCTGCAACAGACCCACCTTCTGACATCTTCATATTAAATAATATCTTCATTAGAAATACCTTATTGGACGCTGAGGGTTTTTCATACAGTTTAGCCAATGCATCCATCAGCTCCTTCATTGTCTTTTCTTTCAAAACATTGAAAGCCACTGACGCTGCCAGGCTCAGTCGTATCGTTCTTAGAGCCTTTCTGTCAAGAATCTCCCGTTCTTTGTCCTTCATGGTTGTCAGCTTCTTTTTTATTCCACCCAATGGTAGGAATAGATCCTTCTGATATAAATAATCTTCCATATGCATCTTCCATAACTGGTAATTTTGGTCGTTAAATTTCTCGACCCTAAACTTTCCATCTTCCGCCATTTCTCCCACTTGAACCAGGAACCCTCTTTTTCTACGAGTTACTTTTCGCTTTGATACCAGTTGTTAGAAAAACAGGATCGTAGAGCAAAAAATAAAACAAATGCGGAAATAAAACACAGAAGATACACAATACAATAGAGACATAGATATACGTGGTTCACCCAGTGTGGGCTACGTCCACCAGAGAAATTGTCAGGTCCTTCCTTTATTATTATCCAACAAAATGAAGGGATACAACCTACAACACACTCGTTGGAACTTCCTCTTCTTTCTCTCACAATCTCCTCTCTTAGAATACAATATTCACAATGATACATAGCTGCAATACATTTCTTTCATAAAAGAGGGTTGCCTTCTAGGAAAAAAAACCCTAACATAACTTCTATCGTCAGATCTGTGACCTTATAATGAACGGTCCATATTTATTATAAAATTTCAATATACATTTGCAAGGCAATTTTTCCTTCGGGGGCCCGCTTGCCCCCAGACCCCGCAGAGGGGGTAACCCCTCTCTGCACTCCCCCGGGTGGATGAGTATACATTCTTTCGAGGTGTAAAGTATTAATGGGGTATAAACATGGCTGAAAACAAATACATCTGAATCAGGAAGATAATCAGGCTCCACAACCAATAGATTGTAAGGACAGAGCCTTGTGAAATGTTGGCCCAGGTTGCTACCAAAAGAAGCTCCAAGATTAAAAAATGAACATGTTGAACCTCCATAACCTAGCATCAATTTTGGTCAAGTTCTTGTTTCATACATTTTACACATTTTTGGTGATTGTTATGTTTTGCAAACCATGATTATCAATTTGGGCGCTTTCCTTTAATCAAGATTACTAAGATTATGAAGTTTATAGCATTTTTTTACACCTGATACAATTTTGAGATGTTAAAAACTTTGTTAAGGTGAAACAGTCTGCTACAGGAAAGTTCGTAGCATCGGCGCTGCAAACTGGTAATTTATGACAGTTTGTAAGCATTGACACACAATAGAGGATTGTTTCGATCATAAATCTTGAATTCCAATCTGGGTTCCTTTGAAATTTGGTATGGAGGAAAAACACGATGTTTGTGATTTGTTGAAAAAAATTCAGCCTGACCCACTTCGAAGTTTTGGAAAAAAGCTAAAGTCATCACCTACAGGAAAGTTCGCAGTGCATGTTGTCATAGGCACTGCGAACTCTAAAAGTCTGACAAATCCGAGCTATGGGAAGGCTTCCAACTATCAGGGAAGGTTTGAATGGTCTCCTAGGAGTTAGTTGGACATGAGGGACATGTGTTCCATCTCCAGATCAAGCAGAATGATCTGTTTCAAAAGGCATTTATCATAATAGACAAAATCCCCCCAAAATAAGAATTTGTTAGGTTTTTGTTGGAATATTTTGTAACAAGACTTCTAAATGGAGGAGGATTCTATGTAACTCCTTGGTTTTGACCTCTTTAGGGTAGATAGATATCATTCAATATATATTATAGGGATTTTTATAAGGAAAGGGTTCAGTCCATGACCCAAGAGAGGCTGGAGAGAGTGGGAGTCATGCAGTTTCCCTGTGTGTGCTCATTTGTAAGCCTGAGGGCATATGATTGTAATCATTACTGTTATTAAAGACCCATGAGAGCTGTGATTTTCAGATTGTAATTATTGTGTTTTATATATCTCCTTATTTGAATATATTGCAGATTTGAGGATCAAAGGCTGTCAATGATTGATGGATCCCTAAGCAACAGAGGATCTATTGTAATTTAGCCCATCGGTCATTGTTTTATTCAAGTATTTGTTGATTTATTAAACTAAGAGGATCTCTATTTAGTGAAAATTATATCTTATGTTTTCCTTCTTCATTCTTCTATCTATCAACATATGATCTTGTTGTTTTATGACCAACTATAGTGCCTTCGATGAGTAGAGTGTTTATGACTCCATTTCCCAATGGACCATCATTGATCTACGTTAACTTCTCTGTCTTTTCCTTTCTTTTCAAGTTTTGTTGATCCATCCAAGTATAACATGTTTTAATCATTTAAATCAAATGGGTATTGGGCTTATCCTCTACTAGTTCGAGGGTGACTCTCAATGCTAACATATTTGGTGTTGTTTCCAAGGATGAAGTTGAAGATTTTCCCTGAGAGAATGACAAAGCTTAGATCTAGTCTTTGATGGTGAACAGAGGTTGTTGACATAGTATTGACTGCACTTTTCATCTGGCGACTCCATGAAATAAAAATCCAGTGGTGACTCCACAATTTCAAAATGTCAAAGGAATTTGTTGTTGTTTTGGCTCGGAGGTTTGCACCTTTTAAATATTCCGCAGTTTCTGGTTTCCCACATCTAGTACCTCATATGTCAGAATGGGGAGATTTTCTTCCTATATTCAGAGAAAGGAAGGAGGATAACCATGCACATCATCTCATTAACTTCCATCAATGCATGGATCAGTTTGATCTACATTGTGAGGATGTATTGAAGAAAATGTTCATGCATTCATTAGAAGGTGATGCACGAGAATGGTACTTTTCTCTTCCTGCTTCCAATATACTGTCCTTGAGAGATTTCCATGTTGCATTCAATGAGCACTGTAAAAGGTATTTTTTAGCTGAATTTCTACTTGAGAATTTTTGTGAGGAGTTTGAAAACGATATTCAACATATAGTATGTATTTCTTCAAATTGTAAGGCCAAAATTGATTTTTTTGTGGAAGAAAGCAGGGAAAAATCATATCATTCCTTTCCTAGTTTACCAGTGTTGAAAGCAGATTTTGTTGACTGTTCTTATGATGAAGAAATTGGCAGCCATGTGGTATATGCATTTGTCATTGTAACAAATGTCTATAAAAATCATTCCTTTGATGAGATTGTTGTCCCAAATGTTGACAAAGATCAACCTATCCTTGATGAATATTCTGATGATGAAGGGCAGATCTTTACTAAAGCACATACAAAGCTTATTAGAAGCCAAACAATATATGATAGTGAAGAAGATAAGGAAGAATTGCAACAACAGTTGGAATTCTCTTTATCACCTATTGATGAGTAGAAAAATCCAAGGATCAACAAGGAAATGTCTATCATTTATGTACCCGCACTTGCAAAAGACATCAAACAACATATAAGTAGCTATGAAGTATACGAGGACCATCATTTATTTGATGAATCAACCTTCACAGAGGAGCGAGATGGTTTTCTTAACCAATTAGAAATGTCTTGTCATAAGTTTCATGATCATGTGGACTTTTACATAGAGTTATATTTTTCAAAGGTTTCTAATGATCCAGTTGTTGGTATGATTTCATATCATAGTTGTAAGTATCCATTGTTTATTAACCTCTTGCTGCAAGCTCCATATCACTTGAAAAATCTTTCGAACAGTTGCATGGAAGGAGTTATTTTCATCAGTTTGATACTCACCTGGATGCATTGGAAGTATGACTTCAATTAAGCAAAGAAGCTCAGTTGGATAGATTAGTGTAGGAATGTATATAAATAAGCTTGCTATGCAAGCATTTGGCTTGCAGTGAGTGTTTTCCAGCTTTCAAAAAATGATCAGAGGTGCTCTCAAGGCATAGAAATAATACAGATTGCAGAGATAGAATGGATAAGGCACTGGAACTGCATGTTCTTGGAAGCTCACAGGGAGCATGCCATCCCTTGTGGAGCCAGATGTTAGCACATAGAATTGTAGGGGTAAAAAATAATCACTTTGGTTTTGTTTTTGAGTCACACCTTTAATCCTTGCATCATTAACTTGACATGTCACACCTCCAAGTTGTACATAATTTTCTCCTTGTCACCATCTATCCGTTCAAGTGTCAAGTCAAAGTTGGGTGTATGTGCTTCCAACTCACTAGGAGAGTTCACAACGTACTCTAAGTACCTCATGATGTCATTTGTCATCATTGCAAATTAAAGAACCATGACAAAGGGGATTTCATTGTTTTCAACACCATTTTTAACCAATTTTCATGGATCATGTCATCAGAATTCCTCACAGTCTCCTCGAAGTATGCAATGCTTGTTTGAAACAGGTGTTGCGAATTGGTAGACAAGTGATGCGAATTGGCACTGGAGACTAGTTGAAGAGAAGCGTTGGAGGTTGGAAAGCTTGCAGACACCCCTGTGCAAATTCAAATATATCAACATCAAGCCTAGATCCACATGGTACTCCATGAGAGTTTTCATCATGTTTAAGGGTTGAGAAAGGGGTTTTGGCTAGATTTTATATTGGTGTTGCGAATTGTCCCATTATTTTATTCACAATTTTCAAATTTGCCTCCATGATGTTCTGAACCCTGCTCATCGGACCAGATCCCTTTTATGACCTCATCCATCTTTCCCATCGCTCATAATTCACCTACTCCACTGATTTTCCCCAGCGTTGTGAACCCTTTGTTCTAGGCACCGCGAACAAGGCGCTACGAACCCTATGTTCCAGCGTTACTAAAACCCATCTTATGCATCTTTTACGAGCTCAACTTTTAAAGAGTAAATATGCACCCCTCTTAAACTTGAAACAGGTGGTTGATCAACTATTGAACCAGGTTTAAATATTGAATGCATTCTCATACTAATTAACTAATATTTGTATTGATGAGAAACCTTGTTTAAGTTGATAATTCGCTTGCACTTCCTTTTTATTATAACTCCATGTTGCCATTCCTTACTGTTTCCAATTGAAAGAGTGTCTCCTCTTATACAATTCTGTCATCAATACCCTAATCTCATGTTTTCTTTCTTTTCACACATGTAGATGCCAATAAAACTCACAGAAAATACATCCTTCAGTAGCATTTATGGACAATCAACAACATAGGAAGACTCACAAGGGAGGGGAGATTGTAAAGATATATCCTTATGACATGTTGGCCTAGGTTTCTACCAGGAGAAGATCCAGGATTAGAAAATGAAGATGTTGAACCTCCATAACCAAGCATCAATTTTGGCCAAGTTCTTATTTCATACATTTTACAGATTTTTGGTGATTGTTATGTTTTGCAAACCATGATTATTAGTTTGGGTGCTTTCCTTTAATCAAGATTATTAAGATTACAAAGTTTATAGCATTTTTGGACACCTAATACAATTTTGAAATGTTAAAAACTTTGGTAAAGTGAAACATGCTGCTACAGGAAAGTTCGCAGCGTCGGCACTGCAAATTGGTAATTTATGACAGTTTGTAAGCATTAGCACACAACAAAGGATTGTTTTGATCATAACTCTTGAATGCCAATATGGGTTCCTCTGAACTTTGGTATGGAGGAAAAACACGATGTTTTTGACTTTCTGACAAAAATCAGCCGAACCCACTTCGTATTTTTGGAGAAAAGCTAAACTCATCACCTACACGAAAGTTTGCAGTGCATGTTGTCATAGGTGTTGCGAACTCTAACAGTCTGAAAAATCCGAGCTATGGGAAGGCTGCTAGCTGTCAGAGAAGGTTCAAATGGTCTCCTAGAAGTTAGTTGGACATGAGGGACATGTGTTCCATCTCCATATCAAACAAAATGACCTGTTTCAAAAGGCATTTATCATAATAGACAAAATCCCCCCAAAATAAGAATTTGTTAGGTTTTTGTTGGAATTTTCTGTAACAAGACTCCTAAATGGAGGAGGATCCTATGTAACTCCTTGGTTTCGACCTCTTTATGGTAGATAGATATCATTCACTATATATGAGAGGTATTTTTATAAGGAAAGGGTTCAATCCATGACCCAAGAGAGGTTGGAGAGAGTGGGAGCCATGTAGTTTCCCCGTGTGTGCTCATTTGTAAGCCTGAGGGAATATGATTGTAATCCTTACTACTATTGAAGACTCATGAGAGTTGTGATTTTCATATTGTAATTCTTGTGTTTTTTTTTTCCTCGGAAAAAGGCGTAATTTTATTCATCTAGAGAGACAAAATTACATTTTGTAGGTGCTAGTTTAGCACATTTGTAAGCATAAAGAAAGTATGATGGTTTGCACCAGAGAAAGGTTGATCTATTGATATGTGTGCAGATCATATGCTGGTATGCCATTAACTTCTTCTTGTTCCGAAACTGTTCAATGCTTGTAGTGTAGAGCTTAATATTACAAAAAAAAATTGAACTTTCCCAAAAAGTAGGTCTGGGAACTGTTACTATTTTTGTGCCAAAAAAAAGTATTCTTGTGTATTAACGTGCAGTAGAGTGAATCTAATCTTCGATGAAAGGTCTGTGGTAGTAAGCATGAACTGTGTCTTCATTTGTTTCTGTGAAGTGCCATTGACCAAAATTTAAGTTGAGTGCTTCTTTGGACAACGAATCTGCTATGGCATTACTGCTCATGTAGACATGTTGAATAGAGAAATTGTCATATGTATCCAATAGATTATGAGTCTCCCTCAATATAGGCTGCAAAAAAATATTGTGGCAATGTTGTGTTTTTTGTGCCCAGATTATTACATTCATAGAGTCCCCGAAGATTTGTAAAGATCTCAAATCATATTCTTTTTCTAATTTGAGTAGTAGGAGGAGCCTCATCAGTTCTACATAGTTGTTGGTGCCTTTTCCCAATCCCAATTTTATCTTGATAGAGTTTGTGTCTGTAAAGTGAAGGTGAATTCCCCCCCCACATAGAGTGTTTTGTGAGGCCCCATTGAAGAAGGCCCAGGCTGTGGATTGATCTATGGTTGGGGGATGAGGAATTTGGGTTTTGGGTGCAATCTTTTCTTGAGGGAAGTGTTCCAGAATGGAGAGACTTTGGGCTGCAACAAAATCTGGTTCCGTGGCTTTTTCCTGGAAGATTTCTTTATTCTAAGATAGTCAAACTCCCCAATTAATTAGTAGAGGCAGGGCTTTTAGAGAATCGTGGGAGACTTCAAGTAGTCAGGATTTCCAGGTGGAGTCCAGTGTTTGTTCGTTCCGGGTGCAACTTTTTCGTAATGTGAGAGCTACTTCCCTCCAAACTTTTTTGGTGAACAGGCATGTGATGAGAATGTGATATATAGTTTCAGAGTCCCCTTTTCATAATGTACACCAGCTTGGTCCTTCGATCTGGCGTTTCCTCATTTTATTCCAAGTTGTTACTTTGTTTGATAAAGTTGTCCACATGAAAAGTTTTGATTTTAGAGGGGCTTTTAGTTTCCATAACCCTTTCCACCACCAACGCGGTTCCTCCTGAAGAAGGTCGATGATTAGGGTTGTGTATCCTAGTTCCAGTGTGTAAACACCGTGTGGGGCTTTCTGCCAAACCAACTCGTCTTCACAATCCAGGAGTCTTATGTTTTCCCTTAGGAGTGCAAGCAGATAGTTTTCCCACTGGAATTTTAAGTCTCCTTCCAGTGCTAGGGTCTCCGCGCAATGCCAACCTTGGTGCCAAATGTTTGTGGAACCTGGGTCAACAATTTGATTTAGTTTGTAGATCCCATGTGCATGTAGGTGATCGTGTAGTTCGTGTGAAAGGGAGTGGGCAAGACCACTACTTGGCCAAGAATGGGAGCCTAAGCGAAATTTATCTCCCTTTCCAATTTTCTAGGCCAATCCATCCCTGATTACATGAAAGGACTTGATGATAGCCTTCCATATAATGGAGCAGTTTGGAGATGATTTGTTTGCCCGATGGATCCATTCTTCTAATGATCATGGATTAATGTATTTGTGGGTGACCACTTGTGTCCATAAGTTGTTGGCGGTGATAAGTCTCCAAGTAGATTTGGCCGCTAAGGTTTTTGCAAAAGTAAAGATACTTTTAAGCCCCCAGCCCCCCAGTGCTTTTGGTCTAGCCAGTAGTTCCCAATTTGCACAAGGTAGGTTGTAGTGGTCCTTCGATCCTGACCAAACAAATATGAAACATAGTCTTCGATTTTTTTCTAATATACCTTTGGGGATCCAGGAGAGGGACATCCAATAGACCGGGATGGCTTCTAGTACAAATTTTGTGAGGGTTAGTCTTCCTGCCCTTGAGAGCCAGCGAAAACTCCAGAGAGAAAGTCTTTTTTCTAATTTGGACAGTAGCCAACTCTAGTCCCTTTTGTGATAGTTGTTTGCTTTGAGCTGGAAGCCAAGGTATTTTATCCCTTGGTGGAGTTCCTGTAGGGGGAAGGGGAAGAGTGTTTTGTAGTAAGTTGTTGTAATTTTGTCAATCCCTATGAGGGACAAGGTAGATTTTTTTGAGTTTATTTTCATCCCTGTTGCATCTCGGAAGAGCTGGAGAATTGTTGCCAGTGTCTCTGCATCTCTTGGTTTGCCGCTACAAAAAATTAGAACATCATCTACAAAGAGTAAATGTGTGATTCTGAAATATGGAGATGTTTTTATGTGTTGGAAGTCTCGAGAGTTTGTGGCCAATATCATGGCCCTGCTTAGTCCTTCTTCCACTAGGATAAATAACAGGGGGGAGAGGGGGCAACCTTGTCTTAGTCCTCTCCCATAGGTGAAGAAGGGGGAGGTTGCTCCATTGATCAGGAACGCAAACATTACTGAGGATATACAACCCATTATCCATCTGATGAAGGGTACCTCGAACCCTAAATGTGTGAGTAGTAGTCTTATATAAAACCAGCTTACTCGGTCAAAGGCCTTAGAAATGTCAATTTTTATTACTACTCCTTTGCACCGAAGAGATTTCAAACTGTGTAGACCTTCCTGAGCCACTATAATAGCTTCATGAAACTATCGTCCATTTAGAAACCCAAATTGTTCTTTTGAGATCACTTCCGAGAGGATGGGTTTGAGACATCTGGAGATAATTTTTGCAATGATTTTGTATATGGAATTGCAGAGTGCAATTGGTCTGAAGTCTTCAAAGGATGTGGGTTCATCCTTTTTGGGGATTAAGGCCAGGAAAGGTGTGTTAAAGGGTGGATGTATCATTCTATTCTTTCTTGTTTCTTCCACTACCTGGAGGAGGTCAACACCAAATAGTTCAAAGAAACCTAGATAGAATTCTATCGGCCAGCCATCAGGTCCTGGACTTTTATCCTTTTGGAAGCTACAAAGTGTTTCCTTTAGTTCAGCTTCGCTGACTTCTGTGTAGAGGTCTCTGTTGTTTTGCTCATTTATGAAGCTGGGGTAATAGAGTGCCAGTTTGACAATATCAACAATCTTTTCCCTTTGATATGCTTTGGATAGTGTTTTGAAGTGATTTTTACCCAATTCTGCCAACCCTGAGGAGGTTGAGATTGTTCTTCCTTCCGGGTCCTTCATATCCTAGATAATGTTTGTAGCTTTGCGTCTCTTTGCAAAGGCGTGGAAGAATTTGGTGTTTTCATCTCCTTGTTCAAGCCATATCGCCCTGCTTTTTAATCTCCAAGTTGCTTACTCACCAGCCAGGATTTGTTTGCGCTATGATTCCAAGAATTTTAAACTCTCCTTGGTGGAGTCTGTGAAGAAACCCTCATCTGCCTTCTGATAAATGGCTTCTATTTGTTCCTCTGTGGATCAAAGTTCACTTTCCTCCTTCTATCTTTTTTCCTTTGCCTAGGGGATAGTTAATGACTTGATTGTTCTGAGGTTTCCAACGAAGTGGACACCCACTGGAGTTCCAAGGCTGGAGTCATATGGCCTCCAGTGCGTTTGAACCAGTTCTCGGAAGCTCTCGTCTGCAAGCCAGGTGGTGTTAAATTTAAAGGGGGAAGGGGTTTTGTTTGTTACGCCCTCAAAGATGAGCTAGAATGGGGAGTGATATGAAATTCCTCCTGCCCCGATCCATTGCCTAATTTGAAAATATTCCTCCATCAGTGCTTCATCTACAAGGAAGCGATTAATTCATTTTGCCACTCTTGCTTCCCCTGTGCGCATATTCCTCCAAGTTGGAATTAGTTTTCTAGGTGTGATATCCAACAACCTACTGGACGACAGAAGATGTGTGATCCTGGTGGTGAGTTGATCCTGGCGCTCTGAGGGGCCCCATATTTCTGCTTCCCCAAGTAAGAAGTTGAGATCGCCCCCCAAGATTAGTTTCTCAACCTTCAATATCTTAAGATTGAAAAGTGTTTCCCAGAAAGGGATTATGTCTAGATAGGGGCCATAGACATTTAGGATCCTGAAATATTTACCCAGACCTTCCACAAAAATGTCAATTCCTACATAGGAATTGAGTCCCCAATAATTAAGGAGTTTGATTGAATTTGTGCACCAGCCCGTAGCTAGTCCCCCAGATTTTCCAGCAGTGTCTAAGCCCAAGAAAGTCCATCCTGGAAGTAGGGAGGAAAGGGTGGCAGAGATGGCTGAGGAGTCTATTATTGTTTCTTGTAGTAGTACAATGTTCGGTTGTTGAGTGTTTATCAACCGTTTCAAGGCGGATTTCTTGTGGGGGCTCGCCAAACCCCTGTAGTTGAGGGAGAGAAATTTCATGGGGTAACCCTCCCAAGGGAATGGGCTACACTAAGTGCCCAAATAATTGACTTATGGCAGCTTGATGCAATATCTATGCGCGCCTTGGATTGTGCTTTTGACAGTAAACAAGTGTGACCCCTTCCTTGTTTTGAAGGTCCAATATCTAGATCAGAGCCGAGTCCCGAGTTTTTTGCAGGGGGTCCAAGTGTGGTTTTGTTCCAGAGTTGAAAGATGATGGTAGGTTCTTCTGAAGAGTTAGATGTATGTTCTTCAGAAGAGGTGGAAGGAAAAGAA
>JASDQU011507468.1:12083-22784 GCA_032191745.1 Picea mariana
CCGTGGCCTATCAACTAGCTTTGCCTGATTTTTTAAGGCGTATGCACGATGTTTTTCATGTATCTATTTTGAGACATTATATTAGTGATCCTACACATGTTATTGACAGGAATTCCTTGTAGGTATCGAACGAGGGGGTTCTCACGACTGAGATGATCGACATCTTGGATCACTACATTCAACAACTACGGCGTTGAACGGTAGAGCAGGTCAAGGTCCAGTGAGACAACTATAGGCCTCACTCGAAGACCTGGGAGGACGCATATGATATGCGCCATCAGTTTCCATTTTTGTTTGATAGATAGGCTTACAATACTGTGATACACATTTCTGGTACTTGTACTGTGAAACTTTGGGATGAAGTTTAGACCAAGAGGGGGTGTATGTAACATCCCGCTCTTGCACATTGATGGAACTTATTCTCTGAGGACACTTGCTCACAAGTGATCTGGATTACTATACTATTAAATATTTGATTTTGATTATGAGACGTTATGGGTTGATGACATGTTGTTTTACTTCATTGACATGGATAGGTACTATTGACTCGGTTTGATTGAGTGTGCAGGATCTTCGACCTCGAGGATGTAGAGGCATCGATGGAACCCCTTGGAATTTGGATCGAGTCGAGGACTGTACCATTGGGGTTTGATTGTTTTATATGTGATATTAGTGCATATTATTAGATGATATTATATGGATATATTCTAACATCATTTATTGATGATGCAGGCTAATGATAGCTTGTCGACCAAACTCACATGTGGTGTAAAGGGGTCACTCACGACTACCAGAGAGGTTGAGGGAGAGGTGTGAATAACATCCCTACCAAAACCTACTAGCACTCCCATTGTGTCTTGAACTATAGGTTAATGTTTACCTAGTTAGAGAGGACCTACGATGTAGTGAGGGAATATTGTGATAGTTTCTCATGATGATTCTAAGGGTGCGCAATAAGGCGGGGCCCTTATTCCTTAGAGGCCCTTAGTCTCCCACAAGTTCATCTAGCAGATTATTGACTCCAGGGGTTTTTGATGTCTACCAATTCAGTCAAGAGGCGAGTGACACCCTTGGAGCACGTGGTGCGTCCTGAAGGGAAAGTCGTGCAAGAAAAATGGAAAGAGGCGAGTGGTACCCTTGGAGTGCGTAGTCTGTCTTGAAGGGCATGTCGCACATGGGAAACAGGTGAGGTGAGTGGCACCCTTGGATCTCATTGCATTATTAACGATAAATGAATGAACCCATATGGCCTTAGGACTAATAACGCGATCATAAATTTTTAAAACAAATTCCCTAATAAAATGTTGCCCACAAAAATTAAAGTCTAGGTCTAATTTACCAGTGGTAGAATTTTCTCTATCCTTTATAAAAAAATAAAAGGGAAGAATAATCTATATATATAAATAAGTATATATATATTTATAAAAATAAATAAATAAATAATTATTTTATTATATTATGATAATTAAAAGTTCATTTCTACACCTACCAAATTGAGTTCTAAATGAAAAGGGGAAAGAGGGAAATCTAGAATAATTAGGAAACTAGGAAAAGAGGGAAACATAAAAATAAAAGGAAAACACAAGGGAAAAAGTAGAAAGTCAAACTTAATAAGGTATCTACCATTTAATAACTTTCTAATTTTAAACTAAACTAGCAAATTAATAATGTGGAAAGTCATTAAAACCTGTAAGAGAATTTGGGGACACCTAGGAGCGATTCTAGGAGTGACTCTAGGTGGGTGGGGGAAATACGGGTAATTAATTAATTAAAGAAATTAATTTATGGAGGAAAGAAGGGGATGGGTGACACATGTACGAGGAGGAATTTTTATGAATTAATTTGTTAAACTTTAAATAAAATGGGATTTGGGAAAGTAAGGGACTTCAAAACTCTATATATTGAAGGGAGGAGAAGGATGAAGGATCCCTTTTGTTTGTGTAACATTAAGCTGCATAAATCTCTACTTGACTGACTTAGCTTATGGGAGTTGGGATACCCATCTCGGTGAGGAGTGGTATCTCAGACTTACGAGGTGAAATGAGAGCTACATGATTCTCTGGTTAGCATGCGTGGCCCCTTTGCAGCTCGGGGGGCTACAAGTGAATAAGAGTACCCCTAGAACTGGCTGGGAGGTACTGGTGAAGTCTCGACAGTCGGCAAGCGGGACATCAACTCAAAGTGGGCGATCAAGAAATGGCATGCTTTCTTAATTTTGTATGGTAGATTGTATTAGTAATATTCTTTGGATCCACATGTTTAGTGGGTAAGTAAATTGATTGTCTAGCATTCTAGTTGTTGACTAAATTTTCCTTAGCCTAGCTCGATGATTGATTGGCACCCATGGCCTTTGATTCCCAACATGTCTTAACCTCCTTGGGTGTATTGATTTGTAAAGTTTGTGGTTGTTTTTCTCTTCGTCCCTATCTCATCAGTCCTCGCCTGAGTAGTCGGCCAAAAGCCTAATCTATGATCGTCGCTTCAGCGTTAATAGACCTATGGATCTCAATGCCCTGGTTTTATGTGCATGGATGATGAGCGAAGGATGTTCCTGTTAGCCGTCTACCTTCATTCTTGTCCTTGGTTGATTGTTGATTTCGCCATCTATCAAAGACCTATGTGTATGGATTATCTTGCATCCTAGTTGGTTCTTTTCTTCTCCTTGACTGATAGCATCCCTGCGATCATTTCCATGACTTTTCCCATTGGATCCTTACGTTTCTCTTATTGTTGTCTGCATTGTATTGGTATTAAGGAAATGGAAAAATGAATTGATTCCCTGTCCACTTTTTATATTTGGTGTTGTGGAAATGGAAAAACGAAATGAATTCATGCCTGCATTTTTTTATATTGGGTATTCTAGCAATGGAAAAACAAAATGATTTCATGTCTGCAATTTTTTATATTTGGTATTCTGGCAATGGAAAAATGAAATGACTTCATGCCTACATTTTTATATTTGGTATTCTGGCAATGGAAAAACGAAATGATTTCATGTCTGCATTTTTTTTATATATTTGGTATTCTGGCAATGGAAAAACGAAATGACTTCATGCCTCGATTTTTTATATTGGGTATTCTGGCAATGGAAAGACGAAATGATTTCATGTCTGCAATTTTTTATATTTGGTATTTTGGCAATGGAAAATTGAAATGACTTCATGCCTGCATTTTTATTATTTGGTATTCTGGCGATGGAAAAAAAATGACTTTATGCCTGCATTTTTACATTTGGCATTCCGACAATGGAAAAAGAATTAAATTTCTAAGTCTGTTTCTTGCACTTAATAATTTCTGTTTTTTTTTTTAATACCTCTTGCCTGGAAATTCGCCCCTCTCTGGACTACATTTCATTTTACTGTTGGGGTGATTTTTTCCCTTATTGAAGACCGAGTTAAGCATTAAAACATACTATTAGTGGATTCCTGGGAATGCCCACATTTTGTCTTTTAAAAGTTGACTCATATGCGGTTGAATTACCCACGATTTTTGTCATTTAATTTGAGACTGAGATCGTTGTGGAATGCCCATGTTTTTGTCCTTTAAAGGTTGACTGATATGTTGTTGATTGCCCATGATTTTGTCATTTATTTTGTGACTAAGATAGTTGTGGAAGGCCCACGCCTTTGACCTTTAAAAATCGAATGCTATGTTGTTAATTGCCCACTATTTTCGGTCATTTAAATTCGTGTCTGAGTTTGTTGATTAAACACCCATGTTTTGTCTATCAAAAGATTGACTGAGTCTATTCTTAATGCCCACATTTTTCTATTAAAATGATGGAATGAGTCATTGTTAAATGCCCATGAATTGTCCTTAAATTATAGCCTGTGTTTGCTGAGGTATAGCATAGCGTTTCGCCATTAACTGTGACTGCATTTTGCTGGTAGTGTGACCATGTTTTTTCCCCTTTAAATTGTTGACTGCGGTTGCTAGAATGGATACAAATTTGCCTTAAGTTTTTCTTGCGTGTTACTATATTATTGTCATATTAATTGCCAGGATAATTTGCTACAGTGAGTTATTGGACAACATTTTCCTTCTTATTGATTAATTGCCACAATGAGTTAAACGGCTAATAGTCATGAAAATTGCTTGCTTATTGCGGTATTAATTGTTTGTTAACAGTTATGTCAATTTCCTTGTGAATTGCTATACTAATTTCCAGGTTAATTAACATGTTCGCCTTTTCATGCTATATTACTTGTTAGGATAACAATCATGTAAATCACTGTGTAATTGCCAAATTAATTGTTATGTTGACTGTTATGTCAACTTCCTTGTTAATTGCGATATTAATTGTTAGGTAACAACTATGCTAATTTCCTTGTTAAATGGATACAACAATGTTAATATTTAGCAATTTCCTTCTCATTATTAATAGGACATGTAGTATTGTTGGTTCGGTTAATATAGATAGACCACACGTCGAGATTTAATTGTTCATAAGTGTTTTAATGGTAGCATTCTACAATAAAATTGTTAATGTTGTTAATTAAGTTGATCACTAGTTGGATGGAGATTTGGATTAATATTGAATTTCCCAATTAGACTGTGATTAATGATTAAAGGAGTTTAGTAAGTATTGACCCAAGTAGAGGTTAAAATCGCTAAATTAAAATGTGGTTAATGATTAAATTGTGATGCATAATTGCCGAATTGATTCGTTGTTGATGTTATTTAGATTGAATTTGATGATTTAATTGTGATGAAGAATTTCCGAACTAATTTGTAATTGATGTTATTGATTGAATTTAGTGACTAAGGTATAATGCAGAATGGTGAATTGGATTTTATTTAATGTTAATCTGATGTTAAGTTAAAGGCCAGTTTATAATTTAGACTTGCTAAAATTAGATGGATAATCGATGCCAAAACAAATTGTAACTTGGCGTGCCCTGTTACAATGGAACCTATGTTAAATTAGAATGTAATCATGGACCGGTTAGACTGGGTGATTGGTGGTGTTGGGGATGATGTCTTGTGGGCTGGCGTCACCCCTTGTCTTCGTTATTTTGTGTCTCAATGACCTTTCATGTGGGGTTAGGTATAGTCTCCCAGTTAGTTTTCAGTTCTTACCGTGTTGAAGTTTTCTAAAGTCCTTGGTCCAGATAGCTTATGTTTGCACCAAGGTTATTGATGCGTCTATCACCTGGGAACGATATGATTCTTGATGCGGGGATCATGGCATGCCTTATGGGTTAGCGGAAAATGATATCTTTGTGAGAGGAAGTGCCTACCATGTGATTGTGGTTGAGTGTCGTATGTTGACTTAGGTGCATGTGTTGGTTTACGCACCTTGAGGTTCTATTCTTGTTCATCAATGACGTTATGTCGGGAAGGGGAAGTTTTCCCTTATAGCTTGTAGGTGTGTCTTGTTGCGTCAGGCAGTTAGTCATTACTCCTGGTTATTCTATGCCTATTTAGCCTAGTTTCCCTTGTGCCTGTGCGTGGTGTCGTAGTTTCTTGTTGCCTGGGTTACATGCTTCTATTCTTCGTCTGTGGTGTGGTCAAAATTTTGTAGTCATTTCCTTCTTTCCCCTTAAATCTTAAAAAAATATAAATATATAATTTGGCTTCGCCCGTGGCTGTAATGTTGAGGACATTACAGATGAATCTCTACTGCAACATCGACTAGAACATTAAGGAACTGAGAAAAATCCTCCCATCTCATAGGCATCCTAGTGATAAAATATGTATCCTCCTCAGTGGGTTGGTACCACTGATCAGGACTCACACAAAAATCCTGTTGATGGAAATTCCCATCGACGGATAAACTACACCAACAATTTAAAGTGACCCTTCAGCGATGTATCCTCCTCATAGTACTTAAGGAGGCCTACATTCCTCAATAGGACTTGGGTCATTTCACTAATAGTGAGAGGGTAGAAATCCCTCTCCCTCTCCCTCACCTCCCAATATCGTAGGTCATTGTACATGTCAAACCTTTGCAGTTGTTGTTGTTGCTTCTCTCTCTGTTGAGGTCTTTGCATGATTAACATATAAAACATTAGAACCTCATACATACAAAATAAAAAAAAGTAAATGAAAAATTTATTTATAAATACGGAAAAATAAATTTCTTTAAAAAGTAGGTAAATTTCATGATTAGTGCACCCAAAAAATAGTCAAGCACCGCTCGTAGTGTGTATATTACTTGTAAACAATGTCTACAATGTGCACATGTAACATAACACACCATATAATTTTTTCTATAATATTTTATTTGGTGCGTTGTATAGCCTTACCACATCGGTGCGTTAAGGTTAATCAACTCACCGCCTAAAATAATAAAAACTTAAAATCCTAAAGCATTGTAAAAATATTTAAAAAAAAATTGTTACTACGATGCATAGCCTTCCCTAACATTCATCGGTGCGTTACAGGAAATATGATACATCGCACCAATAATTTAAAAAAAAATTATAATTACAGTAATTTGACATTCACGCTACAATTTTTATGGCGGTGCATTGGGTAATCATTGATGCACTGGTGCGTAAGTTTACCAAAACACCACATAAAATAATATATTTGATTTATGTGATGTGTTATTTAACATAATGAACGGTTGTGTTAATGTTATTTCGAAACACCACATAAACTATATTATATTAGGTTGTACGTCTGTAAAACTACGCACCAGTGTGTTAAAGTTTAACCAACTCATCAGTGTGTTAGAGTTTACAAATGCACTGCCGAAAAAAATAGGCATAGTTTTTCAGTGCACCGGGTAAATTTTCAGGGCGCACCATCCGCGGTGCGAGATGAATGAATTGAACGCATCGCGTAAAAAAAAAAAAAATAGTCTAAATTTAACTGAATTTTTAATTTTAATCCACTAAAAGTTTAAGTTATAAATAAATAAAGACATTACCTGGACATTTCCTCATCGGGGATGCATTGTTTCCATGTAGTCCAAAAAACTAAATTTGTGTACCGTTTGGAAAAATTCAAAATCCATGCTTTGACCAATGGACGGAAGGAAGGTAAGAAAGTGAATCATCGATGGAATGGACCTTTAGAGAGTCAAAATTTGCACCAATGCTTGAGAGGTCTATAGCACTGAAAAGGGTAAAAACGAATTTTACGGCCAATAATTTTTTATTTTATTTAACCCTCTTATGATGCGCTCAATTATTACATGCATCGGTGCATCAATATTTAAGTCACATTAGAGTATATATTTAAAAAAAACCCTACCATAGTGCAACATTTTTTAGAGAAATGGTACACATCGGTGCACCAATATTTAAGTAGTGCACTAGAGTATATATAGTTTTTAAATAACCCTACCACAATGTGTCATTGTTTAGAGAACCGGCGCATCCATAGTATAAAATGCACTGGTGCATTGTGTATTAATAAAATTACCATATAAAAACACCCGCTGAAACCTCTTC
Organism: Picea mariana; assembly: GCA_032191745.1. Classification (NCBI taxonomy): domain Eukaryota; kingdom Viridiplantae; phylum Streptophyta; class Pinopsida; order Pinales; family Pinaceae; genus Picea; species Picea mariana. The sequence goes on from JASDQU011507468.1 coordinate 19,487, forward strand.
CCTCTCGCCTTCACTATAAATGGATTTTTGGGCTATTTTTATAGGGGCTTCTACAAAAACCTCCATTAGAGGGTATTTTCCTTGTAGTGGAGGGAGATAAAAAGATTGTTTCAAAAGAATTACTCAAGAAATAGATATTATCAAAGAAATATGAAGGATTTATTTGAACTCAAGATTGGGAGTATCACCATGGATGAGTATGAAATAGTATTCTTAGAGCTGTTGAAATATGTTGACTTCATGAAGGATGACCAGGTCAATATTCAAAGGTACCTGAGTGGGTTTCCATCAATGTTTAGAGATAAGATATAGTATGATGATCCCAAGACACTAGAGGAAACCATAAGGAGAGATAAATTCCTCTATGATCAGCATAAAGGAAGACTAACTTTCCAAAAGGCTTGGTAAAAGTAGAAGAAAGAAAAGATGAAACAAAAAAAGAATGAAACCAAGCCATCATTCTTCAAAACTAATTCTCAAGGATATCCATCTTCCAAGGAGTCAAGAATGACATAAACAATGGGTCAAAGACCAAGGAAGCAACCTATGAAACATTGGGGTTGTGAGGGAGATTACATGTAAAAATATTTCCCTAATAGAGGTGAAAAGGTGAGATTTGTTCACAATGTACAACAGGATGATACAATGGAGGAAATGGGAAGAAATGTGCCAAGGATCTTGTAACGACCCCTTCGTTATGACTACAAGCGAAGAAGAAAGTAAATTTTTTTATTTTATTTTAAGGCTAGAAGGTAACGATGACAACAGTTGAACCACACAACTGACGATGAACACATGCACACAGATCAGGCAACAGACAACTATGACTCCACGCACTAGCACCAGAAAAACTAAGCGAGACATTCATAAATCAATTGATGGAAATGTGTTCCTGCCAGTCAAAAATGTGACAGTGCCTACCAACTAAAGGACAACATCCACCATCCCGACACAACGGCCTCGATGGCCAATACTAGATCCTCTATGAACGCAACCAAATTTGTGAAGGCGTTCAACCCATGCACCAATAAAAAACTTACGACGATCAACAACACTCACACAGAACACACAAACTCCAACCAATTTATCATTCACCTCTATCCAATAGGGAACACCATGATCCCCTGATTAAGACTCATGCCGTCCCCAGGTGATAGGTGCGGCGATATCCTTGGTGCTACCTAACCTATCTAGACCAAGGACTCCAGATGAATCCAACTCACTAGAATCTGTGTTACTAACAAGAGGACTACTCCCACACCCCAAGCAACAAATCAACAAGACACACAATGAGAACACACGAATTAAAATGCACAAAAGACCAAAGGATTCTTATTCCCTACAAGGCAGCTTATAGGTGAAACGACTACGACCAACCACCCTTTCCATCTCTCCTTAAGGCACAAGGTGCATAGTTGCCAATTAACCATTAAACTATAGGTTGTTTCTAGCAATTAAAACTACTAATCCCTCGACCATTACTCTTGCACAATCAATCAAACTATTATGTCTAACAATCTAATTAATTCAACATTTGACCTCTGTCTAACAAAGGATACTCCTATTATTCCTCAAGGTGTTCCTAGACAAGGAACTATGTAAGGAGTCCATTGGATGTTTGATAGCCTCCTTCCTTTAGGCTAAAATGAAATAATCCAACATCTAAAGTGGGTATCCCTCACTAAGAAAGATATTCTTTTGATCTCAAAATCGCTCAAAGTTAAACATTTGTTTTAAGAGAGAACTAAGATACCCACTAGTAAAGAAATTCATTTTAATCTCCAAATCACATAATTACCATACACAGGTAAAAAAGAACATAATAAAGGTACAACTTAAAGTTGTTAAGCTATGCCCATATTACTTGTATTGGTGATGGAATTGGTAGGAATAACCAATGAATCTAAAAACAAAAGGGCTTGTACTATGGACCTTCTGCCCTTATCAACGCATTACCTACCAATGTAAATAGATTCTATGGAGATTCCACCTTTGGAGGGACATTTGTATTTTAAGTCTATATACTCGAAAATGGTTTTCCCTTAACTCGGTATAATCAATTAGTATAGAATCCTCGAATTGATTTGAAAACAGTGAACAAAGAACACATTAGTTCAATGCAGAATCTATATACATATTTTTGAAAACAAAATTGGTGTGTAGAATCTGTATACATAATTTGAAAACAAAATAAAGTTAAACATTTAATGACCATAAATGAAGGCATAATATCATTCAATAGTTACAAGTTCATTCCTGTAATCCCTAAAGGAGAACTTTAAATATTTTCAGTGTGATAAGATATTAATCTCATAAAAGGGCGTGTAAGTCACAAAGCTAATATCATGTGGCTACACAGTCAAGAGACAGGTATATCGCAGCCATATATATATATTAAAAATGCATTGAAATTCCACTTAATTTACGTAAAAATTAAAGCAAGGTCACAGTCAAAAGAACAAGAAAGTCGCAGGTAAAAACGCAGGGTAATCCGCCATCAATAAATATATTTGCAGAGGAAAAGCGCTGGCAAAAATATAGGGGGGGTCAAGATGTCATGCAACAGATGAATTCGTAGAATAAAAACTGGAAATTTGTCGAGTTACAAATAAGAAAAAGGGTATAGTTGCGGCCTCCAAACGAACTTGCTGTCAACAAACGCTCACCGTGTTATAAAAACACTGGATATTATAAAAATGATTGTCTTTTTGTATAAGGAAAGGAAGGGTTTTGTATTGATATAACAAAGACATGGATATGGTAACAGAGATTGAGGTAAAGCTATGCGCCATTCTGAGAAACAACAACCTAAAATCATAGCGATCGAGAAACCGCGTTTGGCGACCTCGTGACTAAACTCGCGAATCCTGGTGCGGTGCGTTAGGGTTAAGCCGTCATGGCTGGTCAGGGAGGGGAGCCGCCGCCCCCTCCTTCCCCTGCCTCTTCCTTTCGCCGACTGGTAGAGGCTTGCACTAAGCATTCGACCTCAGTAGAAGTCTCAAGCTTTGTCAAGAAGCTGAAGGATATCCCCGAAATCGACCTTCCTCCTGATCAACCGATGAAAATTGCCCTCTCCCTCTCTGAACGCGGGCTCATTGGTCAATTCATGGGCCTTTGGCCCTTTGCCAGATCCACTGAAAACTGGATCCAAAGGAACTGGAGACCGTTGATCACAAACAGCGTTACCAGCTATGCGGTCGGACGAGGTTTCTTCATCTTCGAATTCATCTCCAAGGAAGACAGAGATCTTATTTTCAGGAACGGGCCCTACTTCATGGGCACCCAAGGACTTTACTTG
>JASDQU011507472.1:11084-22865 GCA_032191745.1 Picea mariana
GGGTTGGCATTGTAAATTGGGGGATGAATATAGTAACAAAGCTCTGCTGAAATTTACAAGACTCTTTGTGTGTGTGATACTTGTTAGATTTTAGTTGTTGGATGTGTCAATTGTTGGTTAAGGATTGAGGGGTAGGGGTAAATTATTTTTATGTTAGCTATCTCCAAGAGGGATTGGTTAGCTAGGTGTTTGTTGTTGTTTCCTTGGGTTTAACTTGCTTACTTTCATTCTCTAACAACTTGGTTTAATTTGTTTAATGTGTTTTAGTGCAGATTTTTTGAAGCATTCAATTGTTTTCAGCCTTAGCTAGTGGTTGGGAGTCCTAGGGCCCCTTAGGAGAACCCTTAAATAGACCTCTTAGTTGGTTGTCCATACTTGTTTGCTTTATCTTTTCATTCATGTATATTTCTGTTATGTTTTATTACCATTAACTTTGTTGTCCAAAATAGGAAAACTGGTCATTTTGGTCAATTTCCCCCCACGGGACAACCATCTTAGTTGGCTGTTATATACTTCTTATGTGTAAATTTCTGTTATGTTTATTTCAGCTTTTCCATGCATAAATACTAAAATTTCATTGTTTGCCTGCAAGGATACAACCGGTCACCCACTCTACTTCTCTTAAGCGGTTGGGGACCACCTAAAGACCTGTTTGAGGCAAAGGGGCCAGCAGGGCAATGAAGAAAAACACACATTTTGATCGGTAAATCTACTCAATCACTCTCATATTCTCTTTACTAATCACTTGCACTCACTCCAAAAATTTCTGATACACATACCAATGTTTATATGTTTTATTTGTGTAGATAGTTTGAATAGTTCACTTGTGAATTCATGTAAAAAATCTGATTAATACTTGTGTAGATAATCATCACACCTTTTATATTTTAAACAGTAAACTTCCAATCCCCATACAAGGAGTTAGTTGGGGCTTTCACGCATATGGAGTCATTGTCGCTCGCAAAGAGCTTCAACCCATTCCTTTGGGTTGAATGGTGTAATCGTCATTTTGTAATTGTCTAATGTTGCTATATTTTTATTGTATCATTTTTCGCTCACTAATCTACAGGTGGCTGCCCCTAAAGAGGCCATGCAAAATCAACAAGATAAATATATGCAAAACGATGCAAAAAAACTTGAAAACAATTCAGGGGTCCGTCCCATACACTGAAAACAAAAACTTATATTATTTAGATATTTACATATACATATTATCTAGCCGTGACATATATGTCACCTATCTATTTAATTGTTTTATGTATATATATTTTAAATAGATTTCAAATTCAGTAACTAGGAGGCACGCTTGTGAAAGCAAGACGTGACCTCACCACGTGGATGGCCTGGTATTTCATTTTATGCAATTTCAATTTTGTAGGATATTAAGAGTTAAAGCCAGGGAGTCTTCATCAGGAGCCCCTCGAAAGTTGTCTAGTTAGTACAAGTCGAGTGGTCTTTCCTTAGTACCACACGTCCAAGGAGTTGATTAGTTTAGCTTGGTTGGAATACTACTCTGCTTGGGTAAGCTCGGCAAAAACCCTCTTTAGGGGGGTCCTGAGCCTCTTCCTTTTCACATGTATCCTTCTTCCATCCAAGTGGCTTTAAGAGCCCGAAAGAGCTAGTGATGAGAAGTGGCTAATCCCTGCTTCTTTGAACTGCATGGGGCACTCTTCAACCTAACCATCGTGGTCTGTTAGGACTACTCTTCTTATACTGGTTGGCATAGTTCCGGGATGTGTTTGCCTGATCAGGATAACCTTCAAAATAGTGTGGTGGCCAAGGCATGTGATAAAAACTAAAAATTGACCAATAAAATACTTTTAAAGTCAACCTTTCGTCAGTCCACCTTTTCACACACGAACCAAAATTGAATTTGTGAATACTTTCCCTTATATCATAGATGTAACATCTTGTAACAAGGTTGTTCATCCACTTTTACAGCCCACTTTTGATTTTACAACCTCCCGGGATCACTTCCCGGGTCACCCTGGGGGGTATCAAGCCTTTCTAAGCTTGTTTCCCTGTCTTGAAAGCTTCAAACAACTTGTTGTTCTCAATTTACAGTCATTTAAAAGTACTTGGTTGTATCTCTTAAGCCCCCCTTTTCACCCTTGTTTCACACCCTTTTACTCAAGGTATTCATTGGTTAATTACCCAGGACATCGGTTTATCCCAGGGACCCATTCTGGGACAGTTTCCAATACTTTAAGGAAGTGAAAAGCTCGTTGTTCGCTTCATTTAGTTCATTGTCCTAGAAATCAGCGAGCTCATTTTTTTCCCGTTCATAACTTTCATTCCCTAGGCCATTTTGGCTATCCAGGAAATTAAGGAAGGATAACACCCAGGGTGGGTGGTCCTGAGAAAGACTTCTTGTAAGTCTTTCACCTTTCTTTTTCCCCTTCATACCACCTCAGGCGAAGGACCACCTGAGGTGTGGGTAGTATCTGCCTCGTGCTGAGCTATCAAAGAGGCTGTAACCGGCTTCACAACCGGATAGGTCAGATCTGTCCCAATGGAAATATTTTTCTTATAACAACAAGGAGCACTACCCTCTATTCCATGAGTACTTGGCCTCTGGAGCTCCAAGCCCTTTGAAGAAAGTCACCTTACCTTGGTGCGAGGTATGCAGAAATAGGCATCGCCCCAGTGAGTGCTATTACATGAAAAAATATGTTCAGACACCTACAAATTTGTATTGCACGTTCTGTAAGTCTATGGGACATGATGATAGGGATTGTAGGGCTTACGATCTCATGCATGAAAGGTCAAGAGACATATACAAAATTCAAGGTGAAGCACAACAAGAAGGAAACACTACGCAGTACAAATCCCCTGGGAGAGGAAACTTCAATCCTCATGGTGGATTCAGAGGAGGAGGAGGAGGAGGAGGTATGGATCGAGGCCGAGGACAGATCATCTGTTATAACTGCACACAACCAGGACACTTGGCAAGGGACTTTCAGAACCCTTGCACTACTTGCAGTACTGCAACTCCTTCGAGCATGTTATTGAAGAATGTCCAACATTGTTGTCTAAACTTCAAGAGAAATGAGGACCTCAACACAACCCATAGATACAATTGATCAAAGATGAACCTTGCGGAGAAGACCCTAGAGTTTTTGTTATTACTAGAGGAGGCGTTGTTACAGGAGATGACAGAACGACCCAAGGGAAGACTACAGAAGATTCAGGAATTAGGAAAGCTACAGAGAAGACCCAAAACTTTGATGCGAATAAAGAAAGACAAATATTTGAGGAGGCAAGAAAAGAGTTCAACGGAGACCAAGGATGTTCATCAAGAACACGACTATAAGTAAGAGAATATGGAATGCCTCAGGCATTTGATCAGTCTGCTTCGCCAAGAGAAGGAAAAGAGGTAAGCAAGCTCATGGAATTTCTATATACTTGTGTTAAGTTGATTCAGGATGAGAGCGTTGTCCAAGAACTACAAAATTTAATCAGACATTATGAGCTAGGAAATAATGACCTCTTACTGAATAGAGCAGTACACCAAATCGCTAAAAAGAAAAGGACAAATAAGGAATTACATTTGAATGCTCAAATAGGCGAATATGATATAGACTATGTGGTCCTCGACTTAGGGTCGGAGGTCAATGTCATGACGAAGCAAACTTGGGCACTGATGGGAAAATCGAGGTTGATCTATTCCCCTATCAGGCTCAAGATGGCTAATCAACAAGCTGTCATCCCTTTTGAACAATTGGAACATGTCCCTGTGGATATTGATCGAGTAAGAAAATTTGTAGATTTTGAGGTAATTGAGATAGTTGATGACAACTGCCCTTACCCTGCGCTATTAGGAATTGATTGGGCCTTCAATAATTCCACTGTGGTTGATTTAAATAAGAGATGTATGACTTTTGAAAAAGATGGCCTTAGGGTCATTGCACCCTTAGATCCAGATGAAGGTCAGGGATACACAGAGCCCATCAGAGAAGAAGACCATGCACACAAACTGGAAAATATATACAAATTAACAACCAATCAACAGGATTACATTAATCCTACGGCCGATGGAAACCTAAGTTGGCGAAGTGACAACACATGTTCATCAGACTCAGAAGAAGCACTGTAGAACTGGCGAAATAAAATNGAAGATGTGCTAGATTAACCAGAGAAGTTTGTTGGATCGACACAACAGTAAGTAACCTACCCACCTTTGATGGTCTAAATCCTTTAGTAACCTTCTTGTCGGACTTTGAAGAAAGTGTACCAATGCAAAAAAGATTGTTGGCGATGGATGAGGCGTTGAAAGCAACCCCAACAAGATGGCGAGGGACACACAAAAGTAACATTACAGATTGGGTACAGTTTCGTACCTTGAAGACAACGTGGTTATCAACACAAGTAGAAGGCTACGAAGTTCGATACACAGGTCGAAGATGCCCAAAGGACCATGTGAGAAGCTGTGAGGAAGCCTGGAGCAATGTTCCTCAAGAACAGTGGGTACACAAATTCATCAATACACTAGACACAACACTTATCAACTGGTACCTTCAAGAAGAGCTGTGCCTCATCACTACAGATTGGAGAGGTATGACTCATAATTTTGTAACCACCTTCTTATTTGAAAGTCAATATCCTTCAGTAGATCAATCATTACAAATTGTCAGACAAAAAGTATTTGAGGAGGCCTCTAGCCTCCCTTTGGAGAAAGACGAGGACGAATGGACTGTGCCTCTACAGAAACTGCAAGGCTGTTACAACATCAATGCCGATGAAGACGATGATCATAGGAAGGTGAAAATCGCATAAATAGAAGGCCAGAGAGATGTGGAAGGACTATGAGTTGAGCGTCCGTTCATTGGACAACTGATAAAGATTAAGAAGGTCAATATCGGAACAGAACAGACACCAAAGCTTGCAAACATGGGAGATTATTGGGATGCTGCCACTATTGACAAGATTACAAAATTACTGCATGAATATCAAGACTTGTTTCCAACCAAGTTCACTGATATGAAGGGCATTAAAGGGCCTATGGGAGAAATGAGAATCCCTTTGAAGCCAGATTCAAGACCATTCAAACAAAGACCCTACAGATTGAGCCCTAAATACAAGGAGAAAGTGAATATTGAGCTCGATCGAATGCTAGAAGTAGGGATTATAGAACCTGTGGAAGAATCATAGTGGATTAGCCCTATGGTGGTGCAATACAAGAAGACTTGAGAGAATAGGATCTACGTAGATCTCAGAAATATGAATGATGAATGTTTGCATGATCCCTTCCCTACGCCATTCACTGACGGAGTGTTAGATAATTTGGGAGGCCAGGAAGTATATTCTTTTACAGATGGATTTTCAGGATACCATCAGATCCAGATTGCCAAGGAACATTTCCACAAGACCACATTTGCAATAGAATGGGGGTGTTATTAGTATACACTGATGCCATTTGGATTAAAGAATGCCCCAACCATATTTTCTAGGGTGGTGGTCGAAGCATTCAAGGAGTTTTTGCATAAATTTCTAGAAGCATATTTTGATGACTGGACTGTCTTTAGTTTATTGAAGAATCATATTGAATGTCTAAGGCTAATGTTGGAAAAATGCAGGTAGTGTCAAATTTCCTTGAATCTGAAGAAGTGCATCTTCTTGTCACCATTTGGAGTGTTGTTAGGCCATATTGTATGCAAGCAGGGATTGCTGGTTGATCCATCTAAAATTGCCATTATAGTTGATCTGCCACCTCCTACTTCAGTCAAACAGTTGTGCGCTGCGCTGGGACACACAGGATATTACATGAAATTCATTAAAGAATATGCCCAGATTACAACACCCATGGAGAAGATTTTGAAGAAGGATTGTCAGTTCAGTTGGACAGAAGAATGCCAGCAGAGCTTCGACACACTGAAACAAAAGATGGTCACTGCGCCCATTCTGGTTTTCCCAGATTGGACCAAGGAGTTTCATGTACATGTCGATGCATCTTCTATTGCATTGGGAGATGTGTTAGCACAAATGGGAACAAGAGAGATTTATCATCCATTATCTTTTTCCAATAGAAATTTATCAACAACCGAGATCAATTACACCACTACCGAGAGAGAAGGGTTAGCCATGGTGTATGCACTGCAGAAATTCTACCACTACTTGTTGGGAGGACACTTTAAAATTTTTACTGATCACTCCGCACTGAAATACCTAGTCAACAAGCCAGTGTTGGGGGGAAGAATATGCATATGAATTTTGCTATTTCAGGAATATGACTTTGAGATCATAGTAAAGCCAGGAATAATGAACAAAGGTCCTGACCACTTGTCGAGGTTGGAACATGAAGAAGAGCCCACTAGTTTGGAGGATGCACAACTTCTAGCCATTAGAAAGATTGATGACCACTTCACAGAAATAGTCCAGTTCCTATCAACAGTAATGACACCTAGTGAGTATACAATTCCCCAAAAGAAACAACTAGTAGTGCATGCTGCAGACTTTTCGCTTATAGCTGGACAACTATACAAAATGGGACTTGATGAGATATTGAGAAGGTGCATTATGGAAGCAAAGCGACCGATGATCCTCGCAAAATCTCATGAAGGCATCACAAGAGGACACTATGTAGGGAAAGAAACTGCACAAAAGGTTCTTAGAGATGGCCTTTGGTGGCCTACCTTACACAGAGATGTTAAAGACTATTACAAAGCCTACAATGTGAGCCAAAGAGTTGGGAAGCCATCTAGAAGGGATGAAATGCCATTAGCACCACAGTTGACCCTACAAGCATTCGAGAAATGGGCCATTGACTTTGTAGGACCTATAAATTCACCAGGAAAGCACACAGGAGCAAGGTACATCATCATTGAGACATAATACTTGACTCAATGGGTTGAAGCAAGAACAGTCAAGGATTGTAGTGCAACTACAACTACGCACTTCATATTTGATGACATCATAACCAGGTTTGGATGCCCAAAGATACTTATGAGTGATCAAGGCACACATTTCATAAATAAGACTATTGAAGCCCTGACTGAGGAATTTGCAGTCCATCACCATAAGAGCACACCTTACCATCCACAAGAAAATGGGATCGTTGAAGCACTCAAAAAGATTCTAGAGACAACACTAACCAAGATTTGCAGTGTGAACATGGATGACTTGGATTTAAGAGTACCAAAAGTAGTATGGGCCTATAGAACCACTTGCAAGAAGCTAACAATGTAGACCCCCTTCAAGTTGGTTTATGGTCTCGAAGCTGTTGTTCCAATGGAATACTTGGTACCAAGCTTACAAATTGTTGCCTTTACAGATATGGATGACACCAGCGTTGTTCAAGAGAGGCTTGCATAGTTGGTTGAATTGGAGGAAGACAAATTTGTTGCAGGTTTTCACCAGCAAGTACAGAAGGAAAGAGAGAAGGCCTATCATGATAGGCAAATCAAGAAGAAGGCATTCAAACAAGGTGATCTAGTGCTGATATACAATGGTAAATTCATCAAGCATCTTGGGAACTTCAGAACTCATTGGCTCGGGCCATATGAGATCGCTTATGTTACAGAAGGAGGAGCTACGCATTTGAAGACTTTAAAGGGAGAATGGAAGGAAGGACTAGTGAATGGGAGTCGGCTAAAGTTGTACTATGACAACCAGCTTCCCCGCAGCTCTAAGTAAAAGCATGAGGAAAAGGGTCTAGGTACAAAGTGTAGTTGAATCTGGGTACGAGACACAGAAAAGATAGTCTGCACAAGGAAGGAGAGGAGGCATAAAACAAAAGGAAGACGTTGCACTGCGTAGTCTAAAGTCGAAATAAAATAAGAATATTAGATCTGAAGTGCCTCGAGACGAGTCACAGGTGAGTGTTGGAGGCCTGTTGGCCCTTGGTTATGGAAGTAAGTGAAGAACAAGGACGAAAAGACAAAATGAGAACTTCGTGAAAGACACAGTAATGGTTGTTGTTGTTGTCATTATTGGTAGTATTGATCTAGTTGTATTTTTGAGGTGAGTGATTATTATTGTATGAGAGAGAAGTGTTGAGTTAAGATCCTTATGGTATTGTAAGATCTTCAGTTGGGTGCAAATCAACCCTGCAGCTGGGTGCGCAGGGAGGGGAGAGAAGAGAGAAGATCTGTTGGTTAAGAGCGTAGATCAGAACTGTATGCTTTCATATTAATATATCATAAAGCACAGTTATGTGGACGTAGCCCTAGAGAGAGGGTGAACCACGTATATCTTTCTTGTGTGTGTGATTGATGCTGTGTTGTTTTGCTTTGATATATTGTTATTACATTGCTATGGTAGATATGATATATGTATGCAATAGATCTAAGCTAATAAGTGATATATGCATGTTGTATTGTTCTGATATTGGATCCACTTGATATTTCCCTTGGTTGTAGACATTTTTGTCCTGCAACCCCCCCATAGTTGCTTCGGGTGAGACTGCATCTGCTTCGCAGGTGTAGGCGAAAGGACCAGTAGTTAGGGCTTGTTGGTGTTCTCTTGGAGCTAAACCCTGGGTCTGCCCCTGTGCCAACAATACTCCCCTTGGACAAAAATTCATGGACTCTTGTCCATGAGCTCCTGCACCGACTTTTCATTCTTCTGGATATCAACTTCATTTTCCCAACTGGCATCCTCTATCGTGTGTCCCTTCCACTTAACCAGATATTCAAGATAGGTCTTCCTCCTGGTCTTCTTACCAATTCTATGATCAATGATCTTCTCCATCTGCGTTTTTTCTGCTATAGGAATTTGTTTCTCCCACTGAATCTTATCTTGATCTTCTGATCCCTCTGTGTAATATTTCCTGTAAGGATACAGGTCTGAAACATTGAATATGGGTGATATGCCCACATCATCTGGAAGCTCAATCTCATAGGCGTTTGCATCAAACTTCCTTAAGATATTGCATGGTCCTATCTTCTTCATTTTTAACTTGTTATACGTTCCCCTAGGGAATCTTTCTTTCCTGATATGTGCCAGAACCTGATGTCCCACCTCAAATTGAAGTTCTCTGCGATGTTGATCAACTTTGCGCTTGTACTCTTGGCTATAGTTTTGTAATTGTCCTCTGATCTGGCTATGGAGCTTTTGCATTTCTGCAGCAAAATCTTCTGCTCCAGTGCTTTTGATCTCACTCTGTCCCAAGTCTCTTAACTCGGATACTCCCTTGGGTTGCATTCCATATAATATCTAGAATGGGATCTTTCCATTTCTTTTATTTGGCGAGTCGTTTTATACAAATTCTATTTGTGGCAGAATCTGATCCCACTGGTTATGATGCTCAGTGGACAGACTCCTCAACAAGTTTCCCAAACTTCTGTTTACCAGCTCAGTCTATCCATTTGTCTGAAGATGATAAGCTGAGCTGAAGGATAGATTTGTCCCCAACTTCTTCCATAATGTTCTCTAAAAATGACCAACAAATTTTTTGTCTCTGTCCTAGATGATGCTTCTGGGTAGGCCGTGAAGTCTCATAACTTCCTTGAAAAATAGATTTGCAACATGTGTTGCATCACTAGTATTTTGGCATGGGATAAAGTGTGTCATCTTTGAAAATCTATCCACCACCACAAATATGGAATCACATCCTCTTTGCGTTCTTGGTAGCCTTAACACAAAATCCATGCTTATCGCATCCCAAGGCCTCTCCAGTATTGGCAATGGTTGATACAATCTAGTGTTCTGTTGTTTACCTTTTGCATGTTGGAAGGTTCTACATCTATTCACAAATTTCATCACTTTTGTCCTCATACCTAGCAAATAGTATGAACTGCTCAATTGTGAAAATGTTTTATGATGGCTGAAATTTCCAGCCAATCCTCCACTATGCTTTTCCTTCAAAAGGTTATCCCTCATTGAGAATTTTGGTATGCACAATTGATTTCCCTTGAACAACAATCCCTCTTGAATCATATACTCTGTCCACTGTCTCCTATCTCTCAGCACAAGATTCACACATGCTTCCTTGAAATCTAGATCATCACTGTACATTTCCTTAAGGTGTTCAAACCCCAAGGTCTTCATATGAAATTCCTGCAGAATCAAACATCTCCTGCTCAATGCATCAACAACTTTGTTATCATTCCCAACAATATGTTTTATGACAAAAGTAAAATTCTATATAAACTCAATCCACTTTGCATGCTTCTGATTCAATTTTTCATGTCTGGTTATGAATTGTAAATCTTGGTTATCGCTATACAAGACAAATTCCTGTGGGACAAGGTAATGTCTCCATTTATTCAAGGCTTGAATTATGGGATACAACTCCTTATCATATGTGGAGTATTTTCTCTTAGTCTCATTCAAATTCTCACTAAAATAGGCAACATGTCTATTATCTTGGCTCAAAACTGCTCCAATTGCAACTCCACTTGCATCACATCTCACCTGAAATGTCTTTCCAAAATTAGGTAAGAACAGAATTGGTCATTCTGTTATTTTCTTCTTCAGAGTATTGAAGCTCCTCTCAGCCTCCTCTATCCATTTAAAAGACTTGCACTTCTTCCTCACTATATCCATCATTGGTGCACAAATTCCACTGAAGTCTCTGATGAATTTTCTATAGAAACTTGCTAATTTATGGAAGCTTCTTACCTCAAACATGAATCTTGGTGATGGCCATTCTTTGATTTCTCTCACCTTTTCTGGATCCATCTTCAGTTCATTTGAAGAGATCACAAAACCCAAGTAAATGAGTTCTGTCTTCATAAAAGAGGACTTCTTCAAGTTTATCAACAACTTCTCCTGTTGTAGTCTTCTCATCACTAGTGTCAGGTGTCTCAAATGCTCCTCTTTAGTATTGCTAAAGATCAGTATATCGTCCAGATATACAACTACAAACTTGCCAATGAAATCTTTTAGTATTTCATTTATCAACCTCATAAAATTACTCAAGCCATTTGTTAAGCCAAATGGCATAACAAGACATTCATACAAACCTTCATTTGTCTTAAAGGCTATCTTCCATTCATCACCTTCTCTCATTCTTATCTGGTGATACCCAGTTTTCAAATCTATCTTAGAAAAGAAATTTTCTCCACCTAAATAGTCCATTAAATCATCCATTCTTGGCAAAGGAAATCTATACCTGATGGTGATCTTGTTAATGGCTCTTGAGTCTATACACATTCTCCATCCTTAATCTTTCTTTAGACTCAACATAGTTGGCACTGCACATGGACTCAAGCTCTCTCTGATCAAACCCTTACTAACAATTCCTGGACTTGGTTCTTTACCTCCTCATTCTCTTGATGTGTGAGTCTATACGCTGCTTTGTTTGACAGACTTGCTCCTGGTATTAAATCGATATGATGGTTGGCAATGATTTAGGCAGATCATCCACCACTATGTCAGCAAAATTATCCAACAATTCTCGAACTTCTTCAGGTAAATCATCCATTATAGTACTTGTAAGGAAAACTCTAGGTTTCCTCACCACAACAAACTACATCTCCTATCCTTTCTTGGCTGCTTTCAAGAGTTCCTTCCCTCTCATGAGAAGTATGCTTGTGCTGGCTTCCTCTTTCACTTTCTTCTCCTCTATTGGAAGCAACATGTGTGTCCTACCATTCTTCTCCAAGGTGTATGTATTCTTCCTCCCATCATGAATGACATTCCTGTCAAACTGCCATGGTCTTCCCAACAGAATATGACATACATCCATGGGAATTACGTCACATAGGATTTCATCTCTATATCCTTCTATATTAAATTCAACCAAGAATTGTTTAGTAACCATTACCTGGTGTCCTTTCTACAACCATGAGACTTTGTATGGCTTCAAGTGTGCAATTGTCTCCATCTCCAATTTCTCCA
>JASDQU011507472.1:27062-40395 GCA_032191745.1 Picea mariana
GCCGAAATATTATTTCGGCCGAAACCTAGTTTTTAACGGAATCCGTTAAAAATAAACGTTTCGGCCGAAAAGTATTTCGGCCGAAATATGCTTACCATGGGAAAATAATTCATCCAAAAAACATTGTACACGAATTTCGAGGGCATCGTTAAATTTAACGTGAAAATTTTCGGCCGAAAGAAACATTTGTTCGGCCGAAAAATTGCCGCTAGAAATTTTGGAGACTCGATTGTCACGAAAGTGTTACCCAGATTCATGATGTTACCCTTTTGTAAGATATTAAGAGTTAAAGCCAGGGAGTCTTCATCAGGAGCCCCTCGAAAGTTGTGTAGTTAGTACAAGTCGAGTGGTTTTTCCTTATTACCACATGTTCAAGGAGTTGATTAGCTTAGCTCGGTTGGAATACTACTCTGCTTGGGTAAGCTCAGCAAAAATCCTCTTTAGGGGGGTCCTGAGCCTTTTCCTTTTCGCAGGTATCATTCTTCCATCCAAGTGGCTTTAAGAGCCCGAAAGAGCTAGTGATGAGAAGTGGCTAATCCCTGCTTCTCTGAACTGCATGGGGCACTCTTCAACCTAACCACCGTGGTCTGCTAGGACTACTCTTCTTATACTGGTTGACACAGTTCCGGGATGTGTTTGCCTAATCGGGATAACCTTCAAAATAGTGTGGTGGCCAAGGCATGTAATAAAAACTAAAAATTGACCAATAAAATACTTTTAAAGTCAACCTTTCGTCAGTCCACCTTTTCAAACACAAACCAAAATTGATGTTGTGAATACTTTCCCTTATATCATGGTTGTAATAGATTGTAACAAGGCTGTTCATCCACTTTTACAACCCACTTTTGATTTTACAACCTTCCGGGATCACTTCCCGGGTCACCCCGGGGGGTATCAAGCCTTTTTAAGCTTGTTTCCCTGTCTTGAAAGATTCGAACAACTTGTTGTTCTCAATTTACAGCCATTTAAAAGTACTTGGTTGTAGCTTTTAAGCCCCCTTTTCATCCTTATTTCACACCCTTTTACTCAAGGTATTCATTGGTTAATTACCCAGGACACCGGTTTATCTCGGGGATCCATTCTGGGACAGTTTCCAACGCTTTAAGGAAGTGAACAACTCATTGTTTGCTTCATTTAGCTCATTGTCCTAGAAATCAGTGAGCTCATTTTTTTCCCGTTCATAACTTTCATTCCCCAGGCCATTTTGGCCATCAGGGAAATTAAGGAAGGATAACACCCAGGGTGGGTGGTCCTGAGAAAGACTTCTTGTAAGTCTTTCACCTTTCTTTTTCCCCTTCATACCGCCTCAGGAGAAGGACCTCCTGAGGTGCGGGTAGTCTCTGCCTCGTGTTGAGCTATCAAAGAGGCTGTAACCGGCTTTACAGCCAGATTGGTCGGATCTGTCCTAACGAACAGATTTTGCTTATAACAACAAGGAGCACTACCCTCTATTCCATGAGTACTTGGCCTCTGGAGCTCCGATCCCTTTGAAGAAAATCACCTTACCCTAGTGCGAGGTATGTAAAAATAGGCATCGCCCCGGTGAGTGCTATTACATGAAAAAATATGTTCAGACACCTACAAATTTGTATTGCATGTTCTGTAAGTCTGTAGGACATGATGATAGGGATTGTAGGGCTTACGATCTCATGCTTGAAAGGTCAAGAAACATATACAAAATTCAAGGTGAAGCACAACAAGAAGGAAACACTACGTAGTACAACTCCCTTGGGAGATGAAACTTCAATCCTCGTGGTGGATTCAGAGGAGGAGGTATGGATCGAGGCCGAGGACAGATCATCTGTTATAACTGCGCACAACCAGGACACTTGGCAAGGGACTGTCAGAACCCTTGCGCTACTTGCAACTACTGCAACTCCTTCGAGCATGTTATTGAAGAATGTCCAACATTGCTGGCTAAACTTCAAGAGAAATGAGGACATCAGCAGAATCCACAGATAAAATTGATCAAAGATGAACCTCGTGGAGAAGACCCTAGAGTTGTTGTTATTACTTGAGGAGGCATTGTTATAGGAGATGACAGAATGACCCAAGGGAAGACTACAAGAGATTCAAGAATTAGGAAAGCTGCAGAGAAGACCCAAAACTTTGATGCGAAGAAAGAAAGACAAACATTTGAGGAGGCAAGAAAAGAGTTTAAAGGAGACCAAGGCTCTTCATCAAGAACACGACCATACGTAAGAGAATATGGAATACCTCAGGCATTTGATCAGTCTGCTTCGCCAAGAGAAGGAAAAGAGGTAAGCAAGCTCATGGAATTTCTATATACTTGTGTTAAGTTAATTCAGGATGAGAGCGTTGTCCAAGAACGACAAAATTTAATCAGACATTATGAGCTAGGAAATAATGACCCCTTACTGAATAGGGTAGTACACCAAATCGCTAAAAAGAGAAGGACAAATAAGGAATTACATTTGAATTCTCAAATAGGTGAATATGATATAGACTATGTGGTCCTCGACTTAGGGTCGGAGGTCAATGTCATGACGAAGCAAACTTGGGCACTGATGGGAAAATCGAGGTTGATCTATTCCCCTATCAGGCTTAGGATGGCTAATCAACAAGCTGTCAACCCTTTTGACATGTCCCTATGGATATTGTTGGAGTAAGAAAATTTGCAAATTTTGAGGTAATTGAGATAGTTGATGACAACTGCCCTTACCCTGCGCTATTAGGAATTGATTGGGCCTTCAATAATTCCACTTTGGTTGATTTAAATAAGATACGTATGACTTTTGAAAAAGATGTCCTTAGGTTCATTACACCCTTATATCCAGATGAAGGTTAGCGATGCATAGAGCTCATAAGAGAAGAAGACCGTGCACACAAACTGGAAAATATATACAAATTAACAGCCAAATAACAAGATTACATTAATCCTACGGTCGATGGAAACCTAAGCTGGTGAAGTGACGACGCATGTTCATCAGACTCAGAAGAAGCACTGTAGAACTGGCAAAATAAAATGTATGGGGTATCTACAAGAAGATGTGCTAGATTAATTAGAGAAGTTCGCTGGATCGACACAACAGTAAGTAACCTACCCACCTTTGATGGTCTAAATCCTTTAGTAACCTTCTTGTTGGACTTTGAAGAAAGTGTACCAATGAAAAAAATATTGTTGGGGATGGATGAGGTGTTGAAAGAAACCCCAACAAGATGGTGGGGGACACACAAAAGTAACATTACAGATTGGGTACAGTGTCGTACCTTGATGACAGCATGGTTCTCAACNGGCTGCGAAGTTCGATACACAGGTCGAAGCTGCCCAAAGGACCATGTGAGAAGCTGTGAGGAATCCTGGAGCAATGTTCCTCAAGAACAGTGGGTACACAAATTCATTAATACACTAGACACAACACCTATCAACTGGTACCTTCAAGCAGAGCTGCGCCTCATCACTACAGATTGGAGAGGTGTGACTCATAATTTTGTAACCACCTTCTTATTTGAAAGTCAATATCCTTCAGTAGATCAATCATTACAGATTGTCAGACAAAAAGTATTTGAGGAGGCCTCTAGCCTCCCTTTGGAGCAAGACGAGGACGAATGCACTGTGCCTCTACAGAAACTGCAAGGCTATTACAACATCAATGCCAATGAAGATGATGATCCTAGGAAGGTGAACATCGCATAAATAGAAGTCCAGGAAGATGTGGAAGGACTATGAGTTGAGCGACCATTCACTGGACAACTGATAAAGATTAAGAAGGTCAATATCGGAATAGAACAGACACTGAAGCTTGCAAACGTGGGAGATTATTGGGATGATGCCACTATTGACAAGATTACAGAATTATTGCATGAAAATCAGGACTTGTTTCCAACCAAGTTCACTGATATGAAGGGCATTAAAGGGCCTATGGGAGAAATGAGAATCCCTTTGAAGCCAGATTCAAGACTAGTCAAACATAGACCCTAGAGATTGAGCCTTAAATACAAAGAGAAAGTGAATATTGAGCTCGACAGAATGCTGGAAGTAGGGATTATAGAACCTGTGGAAGAATCATAGTGGATTAGCCCTATGGTGGTGCAATACAAGAATACTTGATAGAATAGGATCTGCATAGATCTTAGAAATATGAATGATGCATGTTTGCATGATCCCTTCCCTACGCCATTCACTGATGGTGTGTTAGATAATGTGGGAGGCCAGGAAGTATATTCTTTTACAGATGGATTTTCAGGATACCATCAGATCCAGATTGCTAAGGAACATCACCACAAGACCACATTTGCAATAGAATGGGGGTCCTATCAGTATACAGTGATGCCATTTGGATTAAAGAATGCCCCAACCATCTTTTCCAGGGTGGTGGTCAAAGCATTCAAGGAGTTTTTGCATAAATTTATAGAAACATATTTTGATGACTGGACTGTCTTTAGTTTATTGAAGAATCATATTGAATGTCTAAGGCTAATGTTGGAAAAATGCAGGCAATGTCAAATTGCCTTGAATCTGAAGAAGTGCATCTTCTTGTCACCATTTGGAGTGTTGTTAGGCCATATTGTATGCAAGCAGGGATTGCTGGTTGAACCATCTAAAATTGCCATTATAGTTGATCTACCACCTCCTACTTCAGTCAAACAGTTGTGCACTGTGATGGGACACATAGGATATTACAGGAAATTCATTAAAGGATATGCCCAGATTACAACACCCATGGAGAAGCTTTTGAAGAAGGATTGTCAGTTCAGTTGGACAGAAGAATGCCAGCAGAGCTTCGACACACTGAAACAAAAGATGGTCACTGCGCCCATTCTGGTTTTCCCAGATTGGACCAAGGCGTTTCATGTACATGTTGATGCATCTTATATTGCATTGGGAGCTGTGTTAGCACAATCGGGAACAAGAGAGATTTATCATCCATTATATTTTTCCAACAGAAATTTATCAACAACCAAGATCAATTACACTACTACCGAGAGAGAACGGTTAGCCATGGTGTATGCACTGCAGAAATTCCACCACTACTTGTTGGGAGGACACTTTAAAATGTTTACTAATCACTCCGCGCTCTGAAATACCTAGTCAACAAGCCAGTGTTGGGGGGAAGAATATGCAGATGACTTCTGCTATTTCAGGAATATGACTTTGAGATCATAGTAAAGCCAGGAAGAATGAACAAAGGTCCTGACCACTTGTTGAGGTTGGAACATGAAGAAGAGACCACTAGTTTGGAGGATGCACAACTTCTATCCATTAGAAAGATTGATGACCACTTCGCAGAAATAGTCCAGTTCCTGTCAAAAGGAATGACACCTAGTGAGTATACAATTCCCCAAAAGAAACAGCTAGTAGTGCGCGCTGCAGAATTTTCTCTTATAACTGGACAACTATACAAAATGGGATCTGATGAGATATTGAGAAGGTGCATTATGGAAGCAGAGCGACCAATGATCCCCGCAAAATCTCATGAAGGCATCACAGGAGGACACTATGCAGGGAAAGAAACTATGCAGGAGGTTCTTAGAGATGGCCTTTGGTGGCCTACCTTACACAAAGATGTTAAAGACTATTACAAAGCCTATGATGTGTGCCAAAGAGTTCGGAAACCATCCAGAAGGGATGAAATTCCATTAGCACCATAGTTGACCCTACAAGCATTCGAGAAATGGGCCATTGACTTTGTGGGACCTATAAACCCACCAGGAAAGCACACAGGAGCAAGGTACATCATCACTACGACATAATACTTGATTAGATGGGCTGAAGCAAGAGCAGTCAAGGATTGTAGTGCAACTACAACTGGGCGCTTCATATTTGATGACATCATAACTAGGTTTGGATGCCCAAAGATACTTATGAGTGATCAAGGCGCACATTTCATAAATAAGACTGTTGAAGCCCTGACTGAGGAATTTGTAGTCCATCACCATAAGAGCACACCTTACCATCCACAAGAAAATGGGACCGTTGAAGCATTCAACAAGATTCTAGAGACAACACTACCCAAGATTTGCAATGTGAACAGGGATGACTTGGATTTAAGAGTACCAACAGTAGTATGGGCCTATAGAACCACTTGCAAGAAACTAACAATGCAGACCCCCCTTCAAGTTGGTTTATGGTCTCGAAGCTGTTGTTCCAATGGAATACTTGGTGCCAAGCTTACAAATTATTGCCTTTATAGATATGGATGACACTGGCGCTGTTCAAGAGAGGCTTGCACTATTGGTTGAATTGGAGGAAGACAAATTTGTTGTAGGTTTTCACCAGCAAGTACAGAAGGAAAGAGAGAAGGCCTATCATGACAGGCACATCAAGAAGAAGGAATTCAAACAAGGTGATCTAGTGTTGATATACGACAATAAATTCATCAAGCATCTTGGGAACTTCAAAACGCATTGGCTCGGGCCATATGAGATCGCTTATGTTACAGAAGGAGGAGCTGCGCATTTGAAGACTTTAAAGGGAGAATGGAAGGAAGGACTTGCGAATGGGAGTCAACTGAAGTTGTACTATGACAACCAGCTGCCCCGCATCTCTAAGTAAAAGCATGAGGAAAAGGGTCTAGGTACCAAGTGCAGTTGAAACTGGGTATGAGACACAGAAAAGATAGTCTGCACAAGGAAGGAGAGGAGGCATAAAACAAAAGGAAGAGGTTGCATTGTGTAGTCTGAAGTCGAACTAAAATAAGAATATCAGATCTGAAGTGCCTCGAGACGAGTCACAGGTGAGTGTTGGGGGCTTGTTGGCCCTTGGTTATGGAAGTAAATGAAGAACAAGGATGAAAAGACAAAATGAGAACCTCGTAGAAGACACAGTGATGGTTGTTGTTGTTGTCATTATTGCTAGTATTGATCTAGTTGTATTTTTGAGGTGAGTGATTATTATTGTATGAGAGAGAAGTGATGAGTTAAGATCCTTATGGTATTGCAAGATCTTCAGTTGGGTGCAAAGATCAACCCTGCAGTTGGGTGTGCAGGGAGGGGAGAGAAGAGAGAAGAGAGAAGATCTGTTGGTTAAGAGCGTATATCAGAACTGTATGCTTTCGTATTAATATATCATAAAGCACAGTTCTGTGGACGTAGCCCTGGAGAGAGGGTGAACCACGTATATCTTTCTTGTGTGTGTGATTGATGCTATGTTGTTTTGCTTTGATATATTGTTATTACATTGCTATGGTAGATATGATATATGTATGGAATAGATCTAAGCTGATAAGTGATATATGCATGTTGTATTGTTCTGGTATTGGATCCACTTGATATTTCCCTTGGTTGTAGACATTTTTGTCCTGCAACCCCCCCATAGCTGCTTCGGGTGAGACTGCATCCGCTTCGCAGGTGTAGCCGAAAGGACCAGTAGTTAGGGCTTGTTGGTGTGCTCTTGGAGCTGAACGGCCTGCTCCTATGCCAACAATACTCCCCTTGAACAAAAATTCATGGACTCTTGTCCATGAGCTCCTGCACCGACTTTCCATTCTTCTAGATATCAACTTCATTTTCCCAACTGGCATCCTCTATCGGGTGTCCCTTCCACTTAACTAGATATTCAAGATAGGTCTTCCTCCTGGTCTTCTTGCCAATTCTATGATCAATGATCTTCTCCATCTGTGTTTTTTCTGCTATAGGAATTTGTTTCTCCCAATGAATCTTATCTTGATCTTCTGATCCCTCTGTGTCATATTTTCTGTAAGGATACAGGTTTGAAACATTGAATATGGGTGATATACCCACATCATCTGGCAACTCAATCTCATAGGCGTTTGCATCAAACTTCCTTAAGATATTGCATGGTCTTATCTTCTTTATTTTTAACTTGTTATACATTCCCCTAGGGAACCTTTCTTTCCTGATATGTGCCGGACCCTGATCTCCCACCTCAAATTGAAGTTCTTTATGATGTTGATCAACTCTGTGCTTGTACTCTTGGCTATAGTTCTGTAATTTTCCTCTAATCTGGCTATGGAGATTTTGCATTTCTGCAGCAAAATCTTCTTCTCCAGTGCTTTTGATCTCACTCTGTCCCAAGTCTCTCAACTCAGATACTCCCTTGGGTTGCATTCCATACAATATCTAGAATGGGATCTTTCCATTTCTTTTGTTTGGTGAGTCATTGTATACAAATTCTATTTGTCGCAGAATCTGATCCCACTGGTTATGATGCTTAGTGGACAGACTCCTCAACAAGTTTCCCAAACTTCTGTTTACCACCTCAGTCTGTCCATCTATCTGAAGATGATAAGCTGAGCTGAAGGATAGATCTGTCCCCAACTTCTTCCACAATGTTCTCTAAAAATGACCAACAAATTTTGTGTCTCTGTCCTAGATGATGCTTCTGGGTAGGCCGTGAAGTCTCATAACTTCCTTGAAAAATAGATTTTCAACATGTGTTGCATCACTGGTTTTTTGGCATGGGATAAAGTGTGTCATCTTTGAAAATCTATCCACTACCACAAATATAAAATCACATCCTCTTTGCGTTCTTGGTAGCCTTAACACAAAATCCATGCTTATCGCATCCCAAGGCCTCTCTGGTATTGGCAATGGTTGATACAATCTAGTGTTCTGTCATTTACCTTTTGCATGTTGGAAGATTCTACATCTATTCACAAATTTCATCACTTTTGTCCTCATACCTGGACAATAGTATGAACTGCTCAACTGTGAAAATGTTTTATCATGGCTGAAATGTCCAGCCAATCCTCCACTATGCTTTTCCTTCAAAAGGTTATCCCTCCTTGAGAATTTTGGTATGCACAACTGATTTCCCTTGAACAACAATCCCTCTTGAATCATATACCCTGTCCACTATCTCCTATCTCTCAGCACAAGATTCTCACATGCTTCATATGCTTCCTTGAAATCTGGATCATCACTGTACATTTCCTTAAGGTGTTCAAACCCTAATGTCTTCATCTGAAATTCCTACAGAATCAAACATCTCCTGCTCAATGCATCAACAACTTTGTTATCATTCCCAACAATATGTTTTATGACAAAAGTAAAATTCTACATAAACTCAATCCACTTTGCATGCTTCTGATTCAATTTTTCCTGTCTGGTTATGAATTGTAAATCTTGGATATCGCTATACAAGACAAATTCCTGTGGGACAAGGTAATGTCTCCATTTATTCAAATCTTGAATTATGGCATACAACTCCTTATCATATGTGGAGTATTTTCTCTTAGTCTCATTCAAATTCTCACTGAAATAGGCAACAAGTCTATTATCTTGGCTCAAAACTACTCCAATTGCAACTCCACTTGCATCACATCTCACCTGAAATGTCTTTCCAAAATTAGGTAAGACCAGAATTGGTCGTTCTGTTATTTTCTTCTTTAGAGTATTGAAGCTCCTCTCGGCCTCCTCTGTCCATTTAAAAGACTTGCGCTTCTTCCTCACTGTATCCATCATTGGTGCACAAATTCCACTAAAGTCTCTGATGAATTTTCTATAGAAACTTGCTAATTCATGGAAGCTTCTTACCTCAAACATGCTTCTTGGTGATGGCCATTCTTTGATTGCTCTCACCTTTTTTGGATCCATCTTCAGTTCATTTGAAGAGATCAAAAAACCCAAGTAAATGAGTTCCGTCTTCATAAAAGAGGACTTCTTCAAGTTTATCAACAACTTCTCCTATTGTAGTCTTCTCATCACTAGTGTCAGGTGTCTCAAATGCTCCTCTTTAGTATTGCTAAAGATCAGTATATCGTCCAGATATATAACTACAGACTTGCCAATGAAATATTTCAGTATTTCATTTATCAACCTCATAAAAGTACTTAGGCCATTTGTTAAGCCAAATGACATAACAAGACATTCATACAAACCTTCATTTGTTGTAAAGGCTATCTTCCATTCACCACCTTCTCTCATTCTTATCTGGTGATACCCAGTTTTCAAATCTATCTTAGAAAAGAAATTTTCTCCACTTAAACAGTCCATTAAATCATCCATTCTTGGAAAATGGAATCTATACCTGATGGTGATCTTGTTAATGGCTCTTGATTCTGTACACATTCTCCATCCTCCATCTTTTTTTGGACTCAACATAGTTGTCACTGTGCATGGAATCAAGCTCTCTCTGATCAAACCCTTGTCTAACAATTCTTGGACTTGGTTCTTTACCTCCTCATTCTCTTGATGTGTGAGTCTGTATGCTGCTTTGTTTGGCAGACTTGCTCCTGGTATTAAATCGATATGATGGTTGATACTTATGATGGTTGGCAATGACTTAGGTAACTCATCCACCACTATGTCAACAAAATTATCCAACAATTCTCGAACTTATTCAGGTAAATCATCCATTGTAGTACTTGTAAGGAAAACTCTAGGTTTTCTCACCACAACAAACTACATCTCCTATCCTTTCTTGGATGCTTTCAGGAGTTCCTTCCCGCTCATGAGAAGTATGCTTGTGCTGGCTTCCTCTTTCACTTTATTCTCCTCTATTGGAAGTAGCATGTGTGTCCTACCATTCTTCTCCAAGGTGTATGTATTCTTCCTCCCATCATGAATGACATTCCTGTCAAACTGCCATGGTCTTCACAACAGAATATGACATACATCCATGGGAATTACATCACATATGATTTCATCTCTATATTCTCCTATATTAAATTCAACTAAGAATTGTTTAGTAACCATTACCTGGTGTCCTTTCTACAACCATGAGACTTTGTATGGCTTCGAGTGTGCAGTTGTCTCCAGCTCCAATTTCTCCACCATCTCCGTGGATACTAAGTTGTCAATGCTCCTACTATCAATTATCACCTTGCATAATTTGTCTTTAGTCTTGCAAGTTGTCCTGAATAGGTTGTTTCTCTGCACTGGCTTCTCAACTTCTTCCTCTGGTTTTAAGAGAGCTTTTCTCAACATAAGGGATGTTCCATTCTTTGCTCCTTTTGCTTCAACATTCCTTCTCTGTTCTTTCGAAATGTGAGCTTCACCTTCTCCTTCTTTCTTTCTCTCAAGACATTCCCAAGACTTATGTCCTACCTTTCCACAGGTGTAACATCTCACTTCTCCTCCTTTGCATTTTCCTCTTCCTCTGGAAGAAATTCTTCCACCATCTTGTCTTCCTTGGGAACTTCCTCCTCTTTCCGAGTGACTATGTGGTTTCTCAATCTCATCTTTGGATTTTTGTACCTTGTCATGGGAAACTCCCTTGCCTTTGTTCGAGACTAGGATTCTACCTCTACCTCATTGGATTTTTTTTCTAGCCAACTTCTCCTCCGCCTTCAGTGCAAAATGATAAGCATACTGCACTGTCCTTACTGACATCATGCTGATCTCATCCTGGATTTCATACCTCAAGCCATTTATATACCTGAAAACTTTTTCTTTATCCTTCTCTCTTTGTCCAGTTTTGATGTTCATCTTGTAGAACTCTTCTGTGTACTCTTTAACTGTCATACCCTTCTGTCTCAGGTTCTACAGCTTCCTGAACATATTGATATAATAATCTTTCGGCATGAATTTTGCCTTCAGATTGGCTACCATTTTGTCCCAATTATTTATCTTCTATTTTCCCTTGCTTCTCCTCTCAGCCTGCATTTCATCCCACCACAGTGTTGCATGTCCCTTGAGCCTGGTGACAACATGTCTCACCCTTTTCTCTTCATCGACGTCTTCATAGTCGAAATATTTATCCATGGATTGTACCCAATCCAATAGCTCTTCAGTATCCAAATTGCCTTTGTACATTGGGACCTCTATCTTGGATCTAGCTCCCAATCTGACAACTGCTCTCAGCAAGCATTCTTCGACAACATTCTCTCTTACAACTTCTTCGACTTCTACTTCTTCGACTTCTACTTCTTCACTCTCTACATCGTTGATGTCTCCAGAATTAGGTGCTCTCCTCTTCGCTATCTCTATCGCCTCTAATCTTGCATGAAGTTCTCACATCTCCCTTTCTACAAACCCATTGGCTAAAGGCGGCTCCACTCGTCTCCTCGTTAGCATTGTGTTGACTGTCTCTCACACATAGAGTACAACTCGATTTCTTTTGTATCCTCTCCTTTGCCTACTGTCTGCAAGCAAAAAATTTCTCTCTGATACCACTTGATGCAGTGCCCCCACCTTAGTAGGGTCTGCTGACCTCCCGGTCATTGGATCCTCTCAATAATTGAGATGGAACAACTCTTTGATTCCTTGTTGGAATACTCACGAAATATCCACAGGTTCTATGTGTAACTCAACCCACACGAACAAGCACTAGGTGTGAGCTTCCTTCACGTGATCATCGGTTGTGACCATAGGCTAACCCAAAAGGCGCTACATGATCTCAAACCTTGGGTGATTGCACATGAGCCAAACTCGACCCTCGCGATTTCTGATTTCCCAATCGATAATTTCTCTAGGCCCTAGCTCCTCCTTTAACCTTTCGCTGATATGACCTCCAACTATGACCTGGGGCCAAGCTTTCGAGCGCTTCGTGACTTCGCACTTCACATTGTCGGAAGATTGCTCATCTCCCTTCTTCCGAAACCCGAACTAATGAGTTCCACTCGTTAGATCAATGGTCCACAATCCCCGTGATCCAACGGTCCAGATCTCCCCTCTCATGATTCAGGATTTCATATTTTGCGAAGTCGAAAGGTTGCTCACCTCTGATCTTCCGACTTCCGAAATTTCGCTCGCATCAGATTGACGGTCCATGTTCCCCGTGATCCAACAGTCTAGATCTCCTCTCGCGAATCGGGATTTTCACGTTTTGTGGCTTTTTGATTTTCTGATGAAAGGAATCAACGGTTCAATCTTCCTTGAGATCGACGACTCTTATCTCTCCTGAGCTTTCGAATGTTGAATAACTTCTCGGTCTTATCCTCCTCATAGTTTTTATGAATCTAGTGGTGCACGGATATCGATGCTTCTCCCTCCAAGGATTTATACCGTCCATCTAAGTTCTCCATGACTCCTTTCCAAATACTTGGCGTCAACCCTTCTGAGCTTGAATTCTTTCCTGACTTGAAAGTTTCAAATATTTCGAAGGTATTCAACAATGTTTTTACCCCTTGAACTTTTGTCAATGGAATTTTGACCTTACCCTGGCATACACTTGCGCTCTGTGTGAAAACTTGCACTGTTCCCCCCTGAGTTTCAACTTACTCAGTCTCTAAGGGACTCACCCTTCTGCGTCTTTTCAAAATATTTTTTGGTGCCTTCCTGGCACAATCTGCGCTCGTCTTCTTTAGCTTTCGAACTTGAAACAAGTTCGCCTCTACGTGCACTCCTTGCGCTTAGTATGCACATTTTGCACACAAAATTTCCAAACTATCTCTTCTGAGCTTTGAGTAGAAAAAGACTCTCTTACACGCACTCCTTGTGTTCAGTGTGCACTCCTTGCGTAACTTAC
>JASDQU011507473.1:0-15749 GCA_032191745.1 Picea mariana
AAAATTGTGAAGTGTTTACTTAAATTTAAATTGTATGCAAATTGTTATGTGAAATGTTATTTTATTTATCAAAATCTGGGAATGAATATGCTAGAGTAAGCAAATTTTTAGTAAGTTTCAAAATTCCGCTCTGTTGTAATTTATGGTAGCTTAAATGAAATCCTGGTTGTTACATGTGTTTTATGCATGAATGTGGGGTCTATGTCGGAACAATAGAAAAAAGTAGGAGACTTTAGACGGTTATTTTTGCATGCATTACAGAACCCTTAATGCTAGTCTGTAGGGTGTTTTCCCACCCACATCATAATTGGTGACCATACTGGGGAAGATCTCTAGGGTTTTTAGTGGATACTTTTTGGGTGTTTTAAATTGGTTTGATTACCTTTTTTTGAGTTTCTGCAAGAGTCTGAGTTTGTAGGGATTCTGGTCTTCCATACCAGTACTCCCTACTTTGATTGCTTGACTATTGTTTTCTTTTTTGGGAAGTTACAGAGGTATATGTGGCCAGTACAAGGCCTACATGCATATATATGCATTCTACCTTTAGACAGCCCATGTACAGATGTTGGCTTCTGAAGTGTCAGTAGCGTGCCTGAGTTCAAAATTATTTTTTTATTTTTATTTTTTAAAGGAGAGGCAGTCATCCTGTTCCCTATCATAATTGATCCTTCTCAGGGTTTTTTCTTGATCTAGTCATGGTCTCTATTGTTGCAGTCTGTAGCCTAGGTATAACCTCAGATTAGCTTTACTTTCTCAAAATTTTCCTTGCATTTTCTTTATCAAAGTAAGTTTCTATGTCTTTAATGGATTCTAGTTTTCAATACTAGTACTCCCTGCCTGATTTGTTGGATTGTTAGTTTTCATTCTTGAGAAGTTACAGAGGTGTACGCGGCCTAAATTGAACCTATAGGCATACATACACACCCTACCTTTGGACAACCTGCGTACATACATTGGTGTTTGAAGTGTCAGTAGCGTGCCTGTGTTGAGAAAAAAAAAATTAAGAAAGGGCAGTCATCCTCTTCACTGTCAGAAGTTATACTTCCCAGGGGTTTTCTTGATCCATTCCTGGTCTCTTTTATAATAGTATGTAGATTAGGTTTGACTTCACTTTAGATATTCTTTTTTGAAAGATCTCTTGTGTTTTCTTTATAGGGTTTGAGACAAGTCTGCGAGTCTTTTCCAATCAGCCTTTTTGGGTTTGGTCAGTGACTCCCTGTGATCCACAGGTGGCACAGAAGTCATTTCTTGGTTTTGTCTTGTCTTTATTTTCCCCCTTTTGCTTCAGAAAAGAATACATTTTAAAATTTCTTGTTTTGGAAGCATAATAAAAAAATATATACAGATTTCACTTTCTTTGTTTGGTTAAGTAGTTGGTTGTTTTCATTAATAATCAGGAAAAAGAATGCTTTCGTAAGTTCTTGGTTAAGTAGCTCGTAGTCGAGAAAAAACTTTTTTTTATTTTTCTGTTAAAATATCTTAGAAAAAAAAAGTGGTTTGAAAAGTTGGTTAAAGAGTTTAAATGTGAAAATTTGAATTTGTCGAGAAGAAGCCATTTTGTTTCCAACTCTTTGTTTCTTTTCTTCTTCGTCTCCTAAACACATCACTAGTTTCATTTTTGCTTCCTTTGACTTAAGACAAGCCACAAAAATTTACGATTAATTAAACTCAAATAGACTTTATGTTTGTAGGGTCCATCAACTAGTCTAGGCTAGAGCCTTGATTTAGGATTGGAGAGGAAACTCTTCAAGGCTACAAAACCAAACATAAGAGTCTGTGCTAGGGAGTGCTAAAAAGTCAAGTATCGTGAAAGTTATCCGGGACCACCCTCTAACACAGGAGCTAAAAATGAGGTCGTGTGTGGAAAGGTAGTGGAGATAACCCATCCAAAGTCGGACCAATCGTAGTGGCGAACGCATATAGAGGGCTTATCTTGGGATTCCGTTGATCGCATTTTCCACGGAGCTTCGTGGGTCTCAAATCCATTTGAGGTCCTCAGTCATCTTCTGGAACACTTGCTTTCGATACCCTTGGTAGGTTTTAGTCTTGATAACCTGCTCATTGTCATCCACCAGACTGTCGACTATACCCGCCTGGTGACTGTTTGCGTGCTGACAACCTAGTTGCCTTTATTTTAGAGACTTATACAGGTGAATGGGGGGTATACCGTTGTACCTAGGACAGACATTGGGCCACGCTTTACAGATTATACCTAGAGGGTGCTTCTGTATTCAAGTTTCACCTGCACTTGTAAGTTTCTCTAGTGTTGGCTGGTGTAACTGTTCTTCCAACTAGCTAATGATCTGCTTGTCTTATCTCATAGGGACTTTTTCTAGTGTGTGTTGGTTCTTGAATTTTAATAGAAAGCCCTAGTATGTCATTGATCTTCTCACATAATGGAGGATCAGGAACTCTTCCGGTCACGAAGGCTTC
Organism: Picea mariana; assembly: GCA_032191745.1. NCBI lineage: Eukaryota > Viridiplantae > Streptophyta > Pinopsida > Pinales > Pinaceae > Picea > Picea mariana. Next base: position 2,434 of record JASDQU011507473.1, read on the forward strand.
TTGGCCTACCGCTGGTTAATTTGGAGCCACCCCCGCCACCGCTAAGGCGAAGAATAGACCAGCAAGGGTATTTTGAGGTGACTGGGTCATAGGAAACTTTTCCTAACCCATCTCTGAGAGAAGAACATTATATTCTATAGGAACCAACCATTTCAAACCTTGGAGTAGAAGCTCTTGGTTTGTATGAACCTTTGAACATTGACCTATCGGCGCCCATCATCATACAGGTTTATCCTTACGAGCGCCAGATAGTGTCACAAGAAGCAATGGAAACAAATGTTATGAATTCTTCATGGAATTCTCATATTCCCTCTAAGGATATCACTACAGGGGGTGTTCCACCTCCTAACCAATTGTCATCAGTCCATACCACCATGGTCTCAACCACCTCTACCTCGGGCAATGGTCTGATTCTGTCTATCGTGGCGACCATTGCTCCTGTCACCCAGAGTGCGACAGGCCCTTCATTCTCATACGGGGTCCTTGTCTTTGATACGAACTCTGTCCTTTCTTACTCCACTCTACAGACTTTAGATCTGGGGGCAAGGAACTCTAACGCTCCTTTGAAAGGATCCATGGGGGGCACTTCTGCTTCCTATAATGCTTTCCCTTATGGAGGGGGTCATATACCTCCTTCATCCCCTTCGCTCGGCGGTGCTTACCAGCATTTTGTCAGGCCGAACGTAAACTTTAGCTCATTTGGAGCAGGTAGTCAAGGAAATCCTTATTATAGCATGTTGGTAGGTTCGACGCTATTCTCTTTGTTTGACGCATTTGGTAACAATGATTTCTCATCAAATTTCATCTCAGCCAGAGGCAACCTCGGTTATGGACAAAAAAATCCTATGCAGGGTACTATTCCTACACAGGGGGCAAACCCAGGAATTCCTTCCCCACAAGGACCTTGGAATCCATGGCATGGATTAGTTCCCTCATCAGGGATGTCGACCGAGGGAAACCCCTTCCATAGCCAATGGAACCCTGGGAAAGTATTAGGACCTATGCCCGTTGGATCGGTAGGGGCAAACACTTCCTAAAATCCTTAGAATTGAATGCAAGCCCAACCTTCTACATCCTATTACGGGAGTCATTTGATGATGTCTCAACAAGCGCAGAATCTGTACACTGGTTATGAACATGGTTTTTACTAGAACCCTGGCCAACAACTTAACTTTTCCTGCAAACCTGGTGCCAGTCAAACTCTAGGCCCATTTTTCCATGGTTATAATCAACAACCCAAACTAACATTTATGGAAAATTTGCATTTGCTAGACTTGACAAGGTTATTGAATGACCCTATCTGTCATGATATGCATTGGCCTTCTATGCCAACCAAGTTTCCTTCAGACATTCCAAAGTTCGAAGCTAATCCGAATGAAGATCCGAGCGATCATGTGACTACCTTTCATCTTTGGTGCTCGTCCAATTCGTTGAAAGGCGACTCCATCCAGTTGCGTTTATTTCAATGCACTCTCATAGGGAGTGATGTGAAATGGTACATTGATCTTGATCGCTCAAGATACTCTTCCTTCGGTGAATTGGCAATGGCTTTCTTAAACCATATCTCTGATCACATCCGAGAATGGAGACACTGGAAGAGTTTGATAAAAGTGTCATTCCCACCAACATTCCCACTTGAGTGGTTCCTTAACTCTTTGGTACCTCAGTTATCCAAAGATGTCACAACGTTGGGAGTGTTTTCCGAAGAAGATGCAATAATGAGAGCTCAACAGCTAGAGCTGATTTACTCTCAGTTTGGTTTACTTCATGAAATTTTTCCAGATGCACTACGGTCAATACTGGACAAGACCAGACAGAGAGTTAGACAACATGTCGATGGTATTGTTGGTTCATCACAAATGAAGCCCGTTGATCAGTTGTCAAAAAAATTGCAGCAATTTTCAATACAGCAGAAAGCGGCCAGCCAGACCACTGGTCTGGCTTCCCCCCCTACCCAAATGTCGGATGTACAAAGTGTGCAATTGAAAAACCTGAAGGCCACCCAACAGCCTGATGAAAAGAAGAAATAGTGAAAGAATGGTAAGGGGGATAAGATACCTACCAATAATGTTGGTGGGGGAAACACAAAAAAGAAGAAGTCGAAATATCTGTGTAACCTATGCACAAAAGACCACCCGACTCACCAGTGCCCTTGGATTGTGGAGGCCAAAATTTATTGGCATAGCAGCAGCCTATTGTGTTAATGAACCCATTTCAACATGGGAAAAATTTAACTCAAGCTGCTCTGAGCACGGATGGGGGCATTCAAGGACCCCCTCCGTCTTTGAGTAATCCTTCGTTCGTGAATGTGTATATGATGAAAGGTGATGCCTATATATCGACTAGAGTGCATGATTATAGAATGCCAAACACCTCTAAGAAGAGTAAAGAAGCCTAAAACCCACCTCTTCCTCTCGAAATCGAAAACACATTGGGAGAAACAATGACACACATCCCAAAAGGTGCGTTCAAGAAATCTTCTCACAATCCAAATGCAAGGACCGCCTAGAACTACTCTATGGTGGAGGATTTATCTCAAACCCCTTGTGCGATGTCTTCTTTGGAGGTCCTCTAGAGATTCCCTTCCCAGAGAAAGGATCTGTCAGTTGCCTTAGGATCTGGTGAGACTTGTAATCCGAGTGTGATCATGCTTTATACAAGCGACTTAAAACCTCATCTCCCTTACCATGTGGCATTTCAAATAGTAGTGGCTTACACCATGAAAACTTTTACTCAGAACATTTTCCGCACGGTGGTTGATGAGGGCGCCTCAACATGCGTGATGTCGTTGGCATGTTGGAAGGCCATTGGACAACCCATTTTGTCTCTGTCGCTGACTCTTCTTACCTCTTTCAACAGTCATTCATTCTGACCACATGGAATCATCCCCTCTTTCCCAGTGCAGTTAGGAGGGAAGACCATGTGCGTCAAGGTTGAAGTGGTCAATGTGTCTCTCGTCTACAATCTCTTTTTAGGAAGGAGTTGGACCTATGGTATGCAAGCGGTGGTCACTACAGTTTTTCGGGTCTTGTTGTTTCCACACGAGGGATGAATCGTGACCATTGATCAGTTGTATTTATCCCGTGTTGACCCTTCATCGGGGGCATCCATGGTCCCAATGATTGATAACCCTCAAACCAGCATCATTAATATAGGGTTTGGTTTGTGCCCACCTTTGATGGGTACTTTCAATTACCCACCTCCTTCCAGTGATGTTAATTTCATATCAGACCAGCCTAAGGTTGATATTTTTCAAGTATCGTCATTTCGTACGACCTACTTCAACGATATGTGGACTCTTCCTTCCCCATCAACCATGATGGAAGGGAAAAGGCCCCATGGTATGGCCATGCTGGTGTCCATGATAGATGTTGTGTACTCAATAGTCCATCATGCTTCCGCCGACCCTGATCTAACTCCCACACAAGAGTTAGATCTAATTCTCGAGCTTATTTAGGCTCAAGGTTCCCTTGCCAATACTAATTTTTTAGACTTAGTCTTTCCTTTAGACAAAGCAATGACTAGTCCGGACAGACCCTGGGATGATCTCCATCATAGATCTTATTTCCTCCCAGAGTTAAGAAGAATTGAAGCAGGAGAATTCACTTTGACTATGACTGGAGATAGGTCTTGTCCTATCAACCCCTTGGCTACACACGTTGTTTATAGGGTAATATGGAAACCATCACTGAAATGATACCTATTGATATCTCTAGAACCCCTGGTGTTGTGGAGAATATTCTCGTCGAAGCTGATTGTTCCCCCAAGGAGATTTGAATCTACATGGATTTATTTAAAGAATTCCACGAAATTGTTGCATGGTCTTACGAGGAGATTCCATGCATTGATCCAAGAATCGTCGAACATGAAATCACGATGTAGCCTGATGCTAAGACAATCTGGCAGAAGTTTTGTCTAGAAAATCTTAAGAAAGAAGCAACTATTAAGGTTGAAGTAGAGAAACTGCTTAAAGCACATTTTATCTACCCCATCCATTTGACTCAATGGGTGTCAAATCTCATTCCAGATGACAAAAAACAAGGTATGATTCATGTATGTATGGACTTCCATGATTTGACAAGGCCTGCCCAAAGGATAACTTCCCCACACCATTTATTGACTAGATAGTCGATGAATGCGTAGGTTGCGAGGAATTTTCTTTCATGGATGGTTTTTCAGGATACAATCAGATATAGATCAGACCCGAAGACCAACACAAAATCGCTTTCATTTGTCCATGGGGTACATTCTCTTATCGGAATATTTCTTTTGTTCTAAAAAATGTTGGAGCTACCTTTCAGCGGGCCATGTATTTTTCTTTCCACAATCTCAAACATATAGTCGAGGCCTACCTTGATGATTTAGCATCATGATCTCATAAGAGAGTTGATCATCCCATACACCTTCGACTTATCTTTGAGTGATGTCACTACTACCGGATTCGCTTGAATCAAAACAAATGCAGTTTTTGCATGACGTCAGGGCGCCTACTAGGTTTCATAGTTTCGACAACAGGGATCATGGTTGATCCTCTCAAGGTTGAGGCAATAGTTCAGTTGCCTCCCCCATATACAATCCTTCAACTTCAAAGTTTACAGGGAAAAGAGAACTTTTTACGGAGTTTCATTGCAAACTATGACGAGATCACAAAAGGTTTTATGTGTTTACTGAAGAAGGACATTCCTTTTCATTGGGATGAATTCACTCAATGCTCTTTCAAAGCATTGAAATGTGCCCTCATGACTGCCCCTCTACTTCGGCCACCCAATTATAATAAGGATTTCTTATTGTACTTGGTTGCAGCAGAGTCGACCATCGGTATGGTATTTGTTCAGGAGGATCATTTTCTCTTAGAATATGTAATTTATTACCTAATCTGAGGCCTGGTTGGACCAGAACTCAATTATTTCCACGTTGAAAAACTTGTGTTTGCAGTAGTTCATGCTATCCAACGGTTCCCTCATTATAATTTGTTTCGCAAGAACATCATCATTGTCATTGTGAATCCATTTCAATACGTGTTGACACGATGAGTAATTGGCGGAAATATTAGTAGATGGATAGTTGTCCTCTAGGAATTTGACTTAGATTTTGTTTCAGCAAAATCCAAAAAGTTGTTGGTCTTTGCGAAACTCATCTCGGAACTTTCAGTTGAGTCAGGTGATGTTATACCTGAAGAGTCACCTATTAAAGGAGACATTTTTTTGATCATGTCTGTGGACCCTTGGTATGGATATGTACTTGTCTATATCCATACTTTGAAGTGCCCCACCTTTTATTCTTGTGATGAGCATCACCGTATATGCCATCAGGCCAAGAACTATCTCATACTTGAGGACACTTTGTATCATCGAGGTGTAGATTGCATCCTTCACCAATGTCTCACTCATGAAGAAGAATAAATTGTGCTTAACGATTGCCACACTGCAGCATGTGGCGGTCATTCATCTGGGTTGGAAACAACCCAAAATATCCTATGATCCGGCTACTTTTGGCCGACATTAATCAAAGATTGTGTTGAATTGGTCAAGAAGTGCCACCCGTGTCAGATCTTCTCTTGGAAGATGAGGGCACACACCACTCTCATTTTTCCCGTCATTACCGTTGGTCCCTTCACCAAGTGGGGGATTGATTACACTACATAAAATCCCCCTTCAGCAAGGGGTCACCATTATATCATCATAGAAGTAGACTACTTCACGAAATGGGTCGAAGCTATGCCAACATTCAAAGATGATGGCGAGACTGCAACTCTCTTTTTGTTCAACTAGATAATAGCAAGGTTCGGCGTCCTGAGAGAGATTGTCACTGACCATGGCAGTCACTTTCATAACAAAATGATGACCGAGTTAACGTCAAATCTTGGTTTGAGTCAAGAACATTCATCACCCTACTACCCACAAGAGAATGGTCAGGTGGAAGCTGTGAATAAAACTCTTAAGACTATTCTCTAGCGAACGATCAATTCGGCCAAGTCAAATTGGCATTTGATGTTGTACTTGGCATTATGGGCCTACTGAACGTCTGTTAAGACTGCAACCGGTTTCTCACCTTTTCAACTTGTTTACGAGCTGGAAGCAGTCTTTCCCATAGAGTACCAGATCATGTCTCTAAAGTTGGTAGTATAGTTATTTCCAGACACTTCACCGCTTGAAGATTGTTTATTATACCTTGAGCAACGTAATGATGCAGCCCTGGCTAACGAGGCTCACAAACAAAAATTCAAGTGTCAATATGATCGATCGGTTCGTCCTCAGATTTTCTTTGAAGGCGACCTTGTCCTGGTCTATGACCAAGATAAGAAACCCCTGGGGGCAGGCAAGTTCCAACCCATGTGGTTCGGACCTTTCATCGTGAAAGAGGTTCTAAATAAGGGCACTTATAGTCTGGTGGAATTTGACGGAAATTATTTGGTAGAGCCTAGAAATGGGCTCTACCTCAAGAAGTATTACTCATAGGTGGGTCACCTCGGGTGACTTATTGTAACATATGTATAGTTCTTGAACATTGTTTTTTTTGTAGTTTTTGTCTTTTTAGTTTTATGGGCGTGTCATTTTTTATGTCATCTTGTTCACTGTGGCAAATTTCAAGTGAATTAGAGGTGTTTGTTGGGTTTGTGGATGGTGCTATCCGGCACACTCGGAGGCTTGCTTCCGCATCTTGAGTGATTTTCACACCTCAAGTCCAGTTGTTATCTTCAGGAGGTATCTGTTTAGGTGACGCCACAAACAATGTTGTCGAATACAGCGTAGTTCTAGAGTTGTTTCGTGACACTTTGTTGCATGGTATCTCTCACCTCCGGGTCTATTTATACGCTTAGTTGGTTGTGTCTCAGTTAAATGGGGTTTACCACATTTACGATCCTACTCTACAACGACGGTTCCTTAGGGTACGTCTCTTAGAACGAAGCTTTGATTACATTAAGTATATCCATGTTCCTAGGAGATTGAATCAAGTTACAGATACTCTAGCTAATCATATATTAGATTGGCATATTGCACACATGTAAGAAAAATCACACACACGCACATGTAAATACTTTTGTAAAATAGATGTAATCCATAAGACGTAAAAAGACATAAAAACACATATATATATATTGAAAGTATCATAGTACATGGGTAGGCGCAAGCGCCTCAAAAATATAGTTCCAATAAGATTCATGGGGCTTATGCCCTCAAAAATATACAAAAGGTGCCCTCGGCACGTAAGTATTCTAGACTAGATGAGGGCGGGGTCTATTGGCCATGTCACAGTGAACAACGACGTTGGCCAAACGTCGGAAGAGCTGGACCCAGGTCTGTGGTACCCCAACAATGTGAGGCTGCATCAATGGTGGGATATCCTCAATCTCTGACATAGGGACTGTACGAGTAAGCATGGTAAGGTTCCTCTCTACCCATCTCAATACTCTCTCAGCCTCTCTAGTTGGAGGTCCCCCTGCTATTGTTGGTCCTCCAGCTGCGGTTGGTCCTACCTCTGGTCGATGATGTCGCCTAGTCCTTGAGAATTATTTTGGACGCACTGATACCACATATTTATATAACAGATACATATGTGTCATAGACTCTGGTATACAAAAAATGATATATATATATATATATATATATATATATATACAAATAAAAATAAACATAAAAATTAAACAACTTTGAAAAAAAAAACTTACCCATCTCTCCTTGCTCCTCTCCGGGAGGTACGGGCATGTCAGGATCTCTAGAAAAGTTGATCCTGACATAGGGCTAGTCCTATATGGCCGGAATCTGTCGTTCCCACCAGGAAAAAAAATTGTCGTTGAAGGCCTCGATGGTCCTCCCTCCCCCCTGTCGTGACAACAACGCCACCCACCTGCATAGCATGGGAGAGAGGCCTTGTACCCTTGTATCATCTCTCTAGGACTGAGACTGGGTACCCTCTCAAAGAAAAAGGAACACAAAACTATCCCAAACCTGAAGTTTCTATGTCTCCGCATACAACACTCTGTTAGATGCCTCTTCATGCAATCTAGTAAGGTGGTGCTTCAATGGAAAATTTGTGCATTTAAGCACTGAACCGCATAATTCATGTGCGCCTGGGAAGCCTGATGTAAAGCTGCAGATCCAGTGATCTGCCCAATAATCAAAACTATCACTTTCAGTGATAGGTTTGAAATCTTGGTTGTCGGCACCTGAGTGCCCACTTTGCTTATGTTGGCTTCGCAATGGAGTCCAATCAACTCCGCTATGTTGTGAGGCCCGGAGGGAAAAGTGCGAAAGTTGATTGGTTCCCCTCTCCTTGAGATGCTAGTCAGAAAATAGATATCTTTAGTCGTTGGAGTCAACGACTGTCTCTCAAGCATGAATGCCTCTGCGTCAGGATGCTAGTAATATACCAATGCATTCAGTAGCTTGGGTTGTGCCCGCATGAATGGACACTAAAAGAATATTAACAAACCACATTGAGCCAATGCGGAGATCACATCAGGGTCCTCTCCGACCAAAAAATCAATGTCCTCATGCTCCTTCTCTCTCCAATGAACATACATCCTGCAATTGACAAGTTCATGGGGGATTAACTCTTGCATCTTTTATTTTTTTCCACATGTCGGAGGCTATACACGGGCTGTAATATACACAATTGCATATGCCCGCGTGCATTTTTTTCTCTACACGCGAGCATATGCTATATGTCATAGGACATCCTGCGTATACGTAGGGCCAACCTTTTTAAAGTCCAACGCCCCCCCAAAATACAAAAATAAATGCACAAAGGAAGAATTGAAATGCAGGAGGGGCTAGTATGTACTTACTTGGTCCAAGCGGAAGTTTGTTTCATCCACTGAAGCTCTCAGAATCAACTCTTTTGACAAAGGGGTGTTTTTGGCTTCTTAGTCAATTTCTCAATTAACAATGGTGATAATGAGCTGCCAACTTCTATTTATAGACTTTTTGGCCCCTTTTTGTCATTTTTTTGGACCCCGTTGTCGTTTTTTCTAGCCTAAAAACCATTTAGTATGGTTCAAGAGTTTCTTATGGAATGTTACGATAGGGTTACTTTGGTTATTGGGAAACTTTTTGGAGATTTGGGTCATTTAAAGGTCCTTTGGTAAAAAGTCATTTTTCCAACTTGTTGCATCTAAGTTAGGATTCCACCTCCACTTTATGTACCTCGTTGTCTTTGTTTCTTTGCCATAGGATCGACCCCGCCAAGTTGTGACACAGAACCATCATTGTTTCTTTAGAAGTGTCATAATTTAGTGGTAGATCCTCCCCCTTCATGGATTCCCTAGGTAGATCCTAGTTGTATTTTTTGGCATCCATGTTGTCATTAATGACTATAGGCTTGGGAGTCCTTGTTAGTCTTATCCTGATTATGAGTTTGAGCCTCATCTGATTGATTCATCATCACTTTTGACCTCACCCTCGGGACTCCCAAATAGTGATGGGTCTTCTTTTAAGCCCTTTTCAGACCCTCTAAACATGAAAACATTTTCGAGTGATCTTATTGTCCTTCACGCTCGCTAAATTGAAATTTGAAGGCACGTCTGTCTGCGGTAGTTTACCCCTTTTTGAGTTCGGATGGTCAATTGTACGAAAAAAGGTATACTCTAGGAGCCTCGATTCTCTAGAAGAGTATTATCAGGTATAATTTCAACCCTTTTTCAGGACTGAGGGACTAAATTTACAAAAAATGAACCCCCATGGAGTCCATAGTTAAGCTCTTTTCAAACTCCCTAAAATTGAAAAGATCGTCGACTGACCTTGTTCCTTCACACTCGTTAAAATGGTCTAGAAGAACATCCCATATGGAGTTCATAGTTAAGCTCTTTTCAAACTCCTTAAAAGTGCAAATATTGTCGAGTGATCTTGTCTTTATCACACTCGTTAAAATGGTTTTGAATGGACGTATTTTCGGTGCTAGTTTACCTGTTTTTTGAACCGACTAGACTACCTTTGAAAAAGGTACCCCAGCGAAGTCTCCTTTTACATTTTTCAGACTCTCTAAAAAATGAAAAAACGTGGATCTTACCTTCTCTGGGCTCATTAAAATTACATCGAAGGACGTTATCATTTCTGTCTTGTTAATCGCATTTGCATTCCTGTGTCTTTGGCCTAATGTTGACTCCATGTTTCCCTCAAATGAACCATCTGAAGCATGCCTTATACGCAATCCTTATAGCACTTTGCCTCTGTGTCTTGACACCTTGACCCATGGAGGGATTTTCCCGAGTGTCCTTTTCCTACATATGTCTCCTTGCTCTTAGAATTAGTGTGTTCCTTGTGCTTGGAACTAGTATGTTTGCGACACTCATTCCCCCTTTGTAACGTAGCATTCTTTTATTCTTTTTCAAGATTCCCATAAATGATTGAAAAATACAAAAAAAACAAATATACCCCAAAAAAAGGAAGGGAAAGGTATTTTCTTTTTGGCAGCACATGAGTCGCCCTTGGACAAAGAAAATACTTTTGTTTGTTCGTCAAGCTCTAGGATTTAATATGACCTTAGGAAGTTGTTCTCGCTACATAGAGTTGTGTCCTCCTCCATTTGGTTATTCTTCCAAACATATGGAGAGTTTGTGTTGTCTCCTGGATCGTGAACTTATGTCAATACCATGCTGCCTAAGTCTCATCATTTGTCATGCTATTGTCTAAGGGAAGATTTTACCAAGCTTGAGTCGGCCCTTCTGCAGTTTATCTCTTGACCTCATGCCCGGCCATCCCAAAAATCCACATCAAGTATTTGTTCGAAATCAATGAAGCCCTCAGCCTGATCATCAAGATCCTCTAGTCTGTTCTTGACGAGCCATCGAAGACCTCTGGGTAGTGAAGTCGTACACTCATTTTACACTCCTACCTGAGTTATGAAGATTTTGAAGTTGTTGCTCGAGCTCTGAAGGCCTCATCTCTAGCCATCAGGCATCATTAGCTTCTTGAAGATGGATACTATACATGTATATATTTTTTATTTTGAGATGTAGATCCACAGTGTATTGCTTGCAGCTACACTTTATATAGTTATATGACATGGATTTCCAGTGTATTTGATTGGCAGCCATGATTTTATTTCATTTCAATCATGGGTATGCCCGCCTCAGTGAGAAAATTGTTATTTTGCAGATGGAACCTCATGAACTCTGGTCCCTGGGCTCACTCGTTTCATACGTTGGTGAATATTGGTAATGTATTTTGGCCATCATATGCTCTTCTGACCTCACACATTAGGGGGCATCTGTTGTAACCCTAATTTGCACTAGACATGCATACTTGGCATTAGGCCATCTCACTTGCCATTTTTTCCAAGACACCCATGAAGAGATCTTCTAAAAACCATCCTTTTGAAGATGTGCATGCCCTTTACCATTGTTGCCCGCGTATATACACTAGCTGACCCATTACAGCCTACGTATACTGACAAAAGCACAAAAAATAGAAAGTTGCAAACGGAATACATATTTCTAGGTAATTGCCTAAACTGTTTAACCACTCATAGTCGGTCACTCAACCAGATAACTACCCTCTTTTAGCCTATAAAAGAAGAGGTAGGGGTCCCATTTCAAAGGAGAAAAATAAGAGAAAAGAAAATTTTCCCTTTTTTGTATTCCCCTTGCCCCAATATTTTGCAACCACTTTGTGATTTCACTTAAGAGGAGAAGAATATGTGGAAGTGGTTGGTGCACAATTGAAGAGGAGCCTAGGACCAAATTCAAGGAGTAGTGGCTGATCTCACCGGTGTAATTTACTTTTGACAGGTTAATAGAAAGAATTACTTTTCCCGACCCACCATATGAGGTGTTCAATATTTAGATTTGATTATATTTTATTAGAACATCTAACCCACTAATTCATATATAATATGCATGTTCATAGTTATTTGTTTGTCTGTTTATGAATGCAGGTTGGCTTTGGGAGGAGACTTGCAATCGAGGATCAACTGAACACAAAAGGATCGACACCAAATGCGGATTTCAAGGTAGAGTTACTGGATCCTTTTATCCTTGTGTTTTATGCATGAATGTGGGGTCTATGTCGGGACAATAGAAAAAATTAGGAGACTTTAGACGGATATTTATGCATGCATTACAGAACCCTTAGTGCTATTATGTAGGGGGTTTTCCCATCGACATCAACCCTTTTCCTCCTTCATTTCCTTTGACCCCGACTCATGTCCCCTTCTTACAAAATTTTAACAAAGTATTCACTAGCACGAAGCCTTTAATTACCTCTAATCATCTGCTTCGGTGTCTCTCCAGTGCCAGAAAGCATCTATAGCCCCGGCGGAGTCACCCTGACATCAAAAACCTTGCTCCACTACCAACGAACATCCATAGCCCTAGTGGAGATATCTGCATACCCTCTCCTATTATTCACTCTTTATATAATCTCAATTTTATTTCAGCATGATGCCCTGAGTGAGTGAGGGAGAAGGATGCCTGTTTATTTGCAAAGTGAGATGGTTAAAGTGGATCCTTCACTAGCTCCATCTTATGGGTTCATGTATTCCTTGCCATATTTCCTTCGTTCCCTTAAGGTCTTACCGAACCACAAAGTAGACACTTATGGAATTTCTCCGAAGTTTTTCATTTTCTCAGGTTAGACAAAGGATTCCTCAAAGTAACTGCAAGTTTTCCAGTGCTTTTCGTGTTTGTAAGTGAGCAACGAGGTAGAAACATAGTTTTCTATGTTGCATGATTTTAAGGCCAACCATCGTCTTGCCAGAAACACCTTCAAAAGTATATAAAACCATATATATATATATATTATTGGAAGTTATTTTTTAGAGCTTGGCCATTTATTGGGAGGGCATTAGGTTCCCCCCTCGGATTCTGCAACTGATAAGTGCCTGCCCCAATCTTCTTAGCCACCTAAAAAGGTCCAAGCCATAAATTCTAAAACTTAGAATGCTTCCCTTTTGGTTCATTTTCCCTGTCCCATTTCAGGACTAAGTCTCCTACTTCAAAGTTATTTTATTTATCCTTATGCTTATCAAACCACCTTTTCACTATCTGTTGGTGAGCTAGGAACTTTGACTTAGCCTTTTCTCTCTCTTCTACCAGCATGAGCAGAGTGTTGATTCTTTGTTGTATGGTCGACGAAGGTTCCTCACTGGAATCTTGGGCTAGTTGAAGAGATGGAATATAGAGCCCATTTGGGAGGATGGCTTCTTTCTCGTAGACCAAAAAGTATGGGGAATTCCCTATAGCTTCTTTGGGTGTGACTCTATCGGCCCAAAGAGAATTATGGAGTAGATTATGTCAATTTCTTTGGTTATCTGCGACCGTCTTCTTTAATATTCTCACTAGGTTCTTATTGGTTGATTATACCACACCGTTTCCCTGG
>JASDQU011507474.1:10251-22760 GCA_032191745.1 Picea mariana
AAAGATGACTTGACATCCATCTGGTATACTTGGCATTCATGTTGGGTTGTTATGGCTAAGAGAGTCCTTATAGTTTCCAACCTTTCTATTAGAGAAAATGTTTCACCATAATCAATACCTAGTTGTTGTGAGAATCCTTTGGCAACAAGTCTTGCCTTGTGTTTTTCAATCTGTCCCTTTTCATTGAGTTTAGTTTTGTAAACCCACTTGACACCAATACTTTTCTTGTGTTTGGTCAGATCAACAAGATCCCATGACTTGCTCTTATCAAGGGAGTCAATCTCTTGGTTCATGGCTTGAACCCAATGTGACTCTTTAGCTGTCTCTTTAAAAGATGCAGGTTGACATGACATTAATGCAAAAATATTGCACTGGTCAATATCATCCAACTGCTGATGAATTTCTCTCAAGCTTCGAGTTCTATGATTTTGAAGTGCGGAGGATGAATCTCTGCTTGAAGTAAAGTTGTTCTGAGGACTTTCAGGATGTCCTTGTACCTACAATCTTGGTAGGGAAGGTTGATGTGTTTGTTTTCCTTAATTTTCTATGTTTTCAGGAAGTGGCAACAATGGATTTTGACTGTCCATAGGCCGATTTTCAGACTCACTCCAGAACTGATTTTCAWRAAATTTGACATATCTACTGAGAATTAGTTTCTTTCAAATCGAATTGTAGAGTYTGTAGGCTTTGGATGTCTCACTGTAGCCAAAAAAAATGAATTTCTCACTTCTATCATCAAGTTTCTTCCTCAATTCAGACAGTATGTGAGCGAATGCTATGCATCCAAAAATCTTGAGATGAGCAACATTTAGCTTTGTCCCACTCCATGCTTATTGAGGRACTTTGATCATGAGAATGGTGGTTGGAAATATATTTAGGAGATAAACTGAGCATGCTACTGTTTTAGCTCAAAATAGATTTGACAGACATTTCTCTCTGAGAAGGCTTCTTGCCATGTTCATTATTGTCTGATTTTTCCTTTCAACCACTCGATTTTGTTGTGGAGTATACCTTGTTGTAGTTTGCATGATGATGCCTTTTGATTTGCAGAAATTTGTAAATTATATGGATTTGTATTCTCCTCCTCCATCTGACCTGAGAACTTTTACATATTTGCCACTTTGTTTTTTAGCTTCATCTTTGAACTATTTGAACTTTGCAAAGGTTTCAGACTTGTGTCTGAGAAAATAGATCCAAATTTTCCTGATAAAGTGATCAATAAACATTAGAAAATAAACACTACCACCGATTGCCTTTGTCGGCATTGTTCCACATAGGTCTGTGTGAACCAACTCTAACTGTTGTTTGGCTTGAGTGGAGGACTATGGAAAACTAGTTCTCTTATGTTTTCCAAGAATGAAAGACTCACATGGGGGATTTTGCTCTTTGAAGTTAGGTAGACCTTTGACCATGGAGTGTTTTTGTAGAAGACTTAGACTCTGAAAGGGTAGATGTCCAAATCTTGCATGCCAAACCATGATTTCATTGGGGGTGGATGCACTTTGTGCATATGATTGGATCAGATTTGTAGTTTTGAGGGTTAGGGGAGACATCCTATTCTGAGTCATGTGGATTTTAGAAATCAATTTTCAGTTGGGGTTTTTATCATATATCCTACATGATGCTGCTACAAAAAGTACCTTATAGCCATATTCAATTAGCTTTCCTACACTTAACATATTATGTTTCAGATCTGGAACATGATAGACATTGTTTATGTCTTTCTTTACATTTTTTTTAGTAAGAATAGGTACAATACCTTTTCCTTGAACTTTGAATAAGGAATCATTTCCAAGTGTAATATCAGATGAAATTGAAGAATCAATGCATGAAAGTAAATATTTGTTACCTATCATGTGATTGTTGCATCCATTGTCCARCAACCAAAGATCTTTATGTTGTTCTTCAATCTTGTTGCATGAAAGAAAAATACCTTCTGAGGTTTCTCCTTCATGATTTGAGACATGTGTTCTGCCTGAGAGTTGATCTGCTTGCTTCTTATGGAATTCAGATTCACAGTGCCCATACTTTTTGTAATAATGGCATTGTATGCTTGATTTTTCATTTGATCTTCTCCCTCTGCCTCTTTGAGGATGGAAATTCTGCTTCTGGTTCTGTTGTCTGTGACCTTGGAAATTATGATTCTGATTCTATTGTCTGTGAACTGCATTTGAATGATGGTTACTTGGACTTCTCCCTCTTCCTTGATGGCTTTTGCCTCTACCTCTGYCTCTCCCTCTGCTGAAGGAGAATTGAGTCTTGAAGGCATTGGCTACTGGCTCATCTCCGAGATGTAGTCTGGTCTCATGTGTCAATAGAGAGCCCATTAATTCATCTATTGAAAAATTTGACAKATCCTTGGATTCACGGATGGCTGTAACAACCATATCAAATTTMTTTGGTAGGATTTTGAGGACTTTCTCAACAACTATTTGATAAGRGATGGCTTCACCWGTCAATCTGATCTGGTTTAAAATTCCCATGACTCTGGTCATAAACTGATCAACGTTTTCAGACTCTGTCATTTTTAAAGTCTCAAATTGCATCCTCAAGGTCTGCAGTTTGATTGTTTTGACCCTGTCATTGCCTTGGTAAGYTGATTTAAGGATGTCCTAGACCTATTTTGAACTAACAACGCCTGTAATTTTTGAGAAAATCGAGTCATCCACTGAATTTTGAATCCAATTTTTTTCTTTATTCGCTCTGTTCCTCTGTGTTGCTTGAGTAGTTCTCTGTTGATTGGTCATGGCAGCAAGGTTTGTTGGATCTGGTTCCACGTATCCAAGATCCAGTGGATCCCAACACTCTTGTGCTTGTAAGAAGGATCTCATTCTAAGAGACAAAAAATCATAGTTATTTCCAAGAAGAATCGATCCTTGTGATGGTACTAAATTGCTAGAGGTGGCCATCTTGTAAAAAACATTTAACATATTTTTTTTTTGTTAGAGATTTGCATGCTTACCTGTTTCCTGTGTGAAAAAACTAGGTTCGTGAAATACTCTGTGTGAATTCAGGCTAAAAAAAATGGGGTAGACTCCTTCTTTAACTGTGATCTGGATGGATGTGACTATCTGAGAACGACATCTACAGAGTCACAGCTCTTATCTCTATTCTTTAACAACTACAACCCCCTCTAATGGAAAAATTGGGATTTCTGAGTTTACTGGAGATCCAAAAAAAAATTGAAGTTTTAGCTTCTCATGTGACCATGGGATGAAAACCAAGCGCTCTGGGTCTTCGGGCTTTGGGCAATTCGACACGGAAGGTCTCAATTCCTCCAAATATTCAATTGACCAAATAACAGTCTTATTTCAAATATTGACGATCCTCGTTGATTTGAGATCAACGATCCTCAATTGCTTCAGGACTTTGAGTGATATTCCTTTCTAGCCTGTTGCAAGGATCAACAATCCTCGTTAATTTGAGATCAATGGTCCACAAGTACTTCAGGACTTCGGGTGATATTCCTTTCTTACCTCACAAACCTCCAAACTTGCATACCTTCGAAATAGGGAAGAGATCTACGATATCAATTTCTCATTGAGATCTATGACTCAAAATTACTTCAGGAGTTTGTCTTTGGGGATATTTCACCGCTCTTAATTGCAAACTCGCGAAGTGTCAAAGTGGCGAATTTTACAGAGAGATATAAATCCAACAGTCCTTAGGCCTTACAAATGAATGACCAAGATCTTCTTCAGAACTCTGACATTCAGGAGTTTCCGTTTGTTAATACGCGGAATCCTCCAGAGTGTCAAATCTTCGAAGTGAGAGATCTTCCTTCACGTGGCCTATTGATTTGGACGACCGAGATTTACTTCGGAATTTTGGACTTCAGGTGTTCCAAGGTGCACAACACCAAAAACATCTAAAGTGTTAACCTTCTGAAATGACATATTTGTCGACGTGTTTCCACAACCTTCAATGGCTCAGATTTACTTCGGGTAGATCTCGCTCCATAATACCTTCCAGAGTGCTAAGTCTCCAAAGTGAGGGATCTGGTGTTGCGTGTCCTTGTTGATGAATGGTTCAGATGAACTCTGGGCTTTAGGCCTTCAGGAGGTTTGGCTTCTCGTATCCTTCTTTCTTTCGAAGTGATTATCATTGAAGTGTAGGATCTCCTGCCACATGTCCACTTCAATCAATGATCTGGATCTACTTCGGCTCTTTGGAGCTTCAAGAGTCTTTTACTTCTCAACTTGTTCTTGCTTCTTCCCGAAGTACAAAATTTCCTGACGTGTGTCACTTGCTTGAAGATCAACATCCACGAGTGATTGCAGAGAATCAAATCGCTCACTCTTTAATCTCCTTCCTAATCTTTGTAAGGAGAAGATTCTTGTCCGTAGTGGGATCAATATCCATTGTTGATATGTTGATCTGACAAGATCAACAATCTTAAGAGATTACGGGCTCACAACTTGCTCGCGCTTTAATTTCCTCGTCGATCTCCACAATGCAAATATGCTCATTCGTAGCAGGATCGATATTCGTCGTTGATCTATTGATTTGAAAAGATCAACAAATTTGAGTGATTTCGGGCTCACAACTTGCATAATCTTTAATTTCATTTTTGATCCTCGCAATGCCTCCCCACCGTCGATCTCTCTCCAATGAGATATGATGGTCCTGACTTTCTCTTTGCTTGATCTGACGACTGATATTTCTCTCGCTCAGATCTTACGGCTAAGAAAAAATTCTCTTTACCTGGGAGCTTGTCATCCTTTCTAAGATTTATTAATGGCTCAAATCTGTTCACAAGGCTGATCTTACAGTTGATCTTTCTCCTCCTTTGCTGCTTCTGCAAAATTTCACCTTAAGAAGGAATTTCGAAAATCTTTTACAAATTCTTTAAATGCTCTCGTAATCTTTAATTTTTTTTCTGCTTTTTGCAGTTCTACTTGATCGTGCTTGCTCTCTGCAATGATCTTTTGAGCGTCTGTGGACTGCAAACTGCTCTCCAATCTTTGTGAAGAATCTCGCGTCCCATGCTCTCGTCTGCAATACAATGTAGGCTCTGCACTCTTCTTCTTATGATCAAGATGCTCTCCAGGAACTGTGAAGAGGCTTACGTCCTGTGCTCTGATACCATGACAAAATGAGAAGCAAAGAAGATAATACAGAGAATAAGAAATTGGAAAACATGAATAAGAAGAGTGCATAGCGTCAAGTATATTCATTAAGGGAAAATCACTGAGCTAAATAGGCTTGAGCAAATCAAGAAACGAAACAAGAGATCCTAAATAACTCATACAGTTGACCAGGATAGCTAACAGTGTACAATCACATACTGTTAAAGTTACTGATATAATTAACAGTTACTTGGGAAAAATCAATTTTACACTCACTCTACCAGGACTACTACTGAAACATTGAACGTGATATTATTCCATAGAGGAATTCAATGTGTGACAGCGGTCGGTGGAAGTGCCAAAGCGTTAGGAGAACCGTCACAAACATGCCCTCGTCATCTCTTTTGAAATTTGTTGGGCCACGTCTACGTTAAGATACTTGAAGAGAAAAGGACGCAAACGTGTTTTAACATTTGTGATTGACAGCAGATACTCAGCACGAAGTGTCCAGACCCGGAATTTGATGTTATGTGGAACGTTTTTTTCCTTTCAAAGATGTATTTGACATTTAGTTACAAATTTGGCACATGAAATATGTAAACTCTAGATTTTATTTTTATTTTTAACATTTTAGGTAATTTTCATAAATTTTTATAGACTTTTATAGGTCTAGATTGTAGTAGCTAGTACATGCAATTTAGTACAGGTAATTAAGTGGCCATCTATAACCACCATGTATTAATTCAATCAATACCTTAAACCTTAATGAAAGGTTTTCACAAAGTCTTTCCCATTGCATTCTCTTAAAACAATGATTGGATTTGTGAAGATAACTCCTCTATAATATAATGCATCCAATCCTCCATACTATAATGCATCCAACCTTACCACTAGTGCAATCCTGTACTCTTTGACTTTTCCATTGCATTCTCTTAACACAATGATTGGCTTTGCCCAAATATCTCCTCCATACTATAATGCATCCAACCTTACCACTAATGCAATCCTGCAATCCTTCATCTTTAGTGTTGTCAATTGTATACTCTTTGAAGTAAGACCATATCATAATAACAACAACAAAGATTATGAAAATGAACAAAAACATCTTTTCCATCTAAAAATTGTATATTTTAAATTAAAAAAAAAAATTCAAATATAACAATCTATAAAGATATTTAGAACAAAAATTATGAAAGTGATCCAAGCATCATCTCCACCCAAAATTTCATATTCAAAAAATGTAAAAATATAATGATAAAATTCGCATATAACAATATAGGACTTGTGTGGTGTGGAATGAAGGTATGATATTACAAGTAGTTTCTATATCAATAATTTGAGGTGAATTAAGTATATAGGACTTATAGAATAAATCAAGAGCTTATGAAATGATCAATATTTATAAATAGGACTAGAATAAATCAATATCTTATGAAATGATCAATATTTATAAATGATAATATATTTTTTTTTTTATGTTTTAAATGATTTTTTTTTTTTAATATTTATATATGAGAATATTATTGTTTAGATAGTGAGAATTAATGTTGAAAAATAAAAGTATATAGATAAAATCAGATTTTCAAAGATTGAACTTCCATGTTGCAATGAGTATAATTACTTTGTGACAACTATATAAATGCAAATTGTGTAGAGGTTGCTATTAGGATGTTATACACACCAATATAGATCCATCTTAACTTTGACTTTATCAAGAGTTGAGTGGAATCAAATCCATAATTGCTAAAACTTTTTTCTAATGTAAAACTTGAGAAAGGTTTTCAACTTAACAGATTTGGTCCCTCTCCACTTATGATAGAGTATGAGTTAAGATGTTATGTTGCTAAATATATATCAGAAAGGACAACAAAACTATACAACTTTTTTTTTAATATTACTCTAAGTTTTTAATATTCATAATGAATTATGAATGTGGTTGTTGTCTCTCGACCAAGTTTTGGGGAAACTTTGGTCAGATTTGGCCCACTTTTGGACTTCGACACATTGGTCGAAGAAGGAGCGCCCAGGCAGAGCTCAGATCGTGGATCTCACCCATTTTTTAGGGTTATGTGGACCCAATAAAGGATCCTCTAGGGTTTTGTAACAAGTTTATGGGATGTCATCCCATGGGGTTTTCCCACATTTAGGCCTTATTGTAAGTGTTTGTAAAAGTATAAATAAAGAAGAAAATATTGTAGAAGTAGCTAAGTGCAAGTAGTTTGAGTTTCTTTGTGCAAAGGGATGTATTTTCATTAAGGCTTTGTGCTCGATAGAAAGTTGGTTCTATGCATTGAATTAGTTTTGGAAGGAGGATCTAGTGCTTAGTGCACATATCTCCAGTCTTATGCGAAGCTCGACCCCATGGCTTAGTGCAAAGGAATGACTAAATGCAAGATATCGAAAAATAATAAAGAGGCGAAGCAGTTTGTGGATGTAGCCCCACCCTGGGGTGAACCACGTATATCTGGTGTCTCGTGGTTTTATTTTTGCTATGTCATTTCTGTTATGAATATTCTTAGTGCTTTGAATATGTTGTATAATAGATAAATATTTTGTTGCTTAAGTTCTTTACTTGTGTTAAGGGTAAATGAATGCTAGATTTAACTCATTATCCTAAGTGCTAAGTGCTCACTGCATATAATAATTTGTTWCTACTGCATCGATCTATCTTTGATTATGCTCTGCGATGTTAAGAAACTAATGCATGTCATATTMTAAGCATTAATAGAATATTATGTGAAGTTCTTTTATCACAGATCCGTGTCCCAGCCTAGTTATAGACACCTGCATCCTGTAACCCACCCCGCTTCTACCTTAGGTGAGACTTCKCYTGCTTYGTAGGTGTTGCTGAAAGGGCYAATAGTCRGGGTTTTGTTGGTGCATTGTTAAGCGTTGAACCCTAGGTCTGCCCCTGTGCCAACAAATGGTTCCATTGTCGGGASTGAAACTGTGATTGTTGGGAACTGAAGTAAAGAAAAARAGAAKCCATGTGCATACATCTGCTTTCGAAGTGTGCAATACTCTACTTGACTTGCGAATMTTTGTGCTAAGAAAGTAAGTTGATCTGAAGAAAGTAGGTAAGATCCTAAAAGGAGGTAAGCTTTGTGCTTTGGTAAGAGAAAGACAAGTGAAAATTTTTGTTTTGAAAGAATGAATTTAAGTATGTTTACTAGATTTCGTCCTAGTTTGAAGGCTAGGGTGMAGTTGAAAGAAAGAGTTGATATGAGTAAATTTAATGGAAATGAAAGAAGATATGTTATTCCTATGCATAGAAATAGTTTTTGGACTAATAAAAGGATGCAGGAACCTAGAATTTGTTTTTGCAGATTGCAGGTCCAGCACTATGATCCTAGGGGAAGTGTGCAGTACATAAAAGGTTGGGGGACATTTAAAAGAAAAAGAGGATTTACTTTGTGTTATAATTGCAAAAGTATGGGACATATTTCTAAGGAATGTCCTGGAGGAGGCCCTATTTGTCTTTGTTGTAAGGTTGTTGGTCATGAGGTTGAAGATTGTCCAAGGATTATTGCTAAAGTTGAAGGGATGAAAATGAGACAAGAAAACTATGAAGAAAGTCAAGAGACTAAGGGCATGTTAGAAAGTCCTGAAGAGAAAGGGTCAGAGGAAGTTCAAACTACATTATTACAGTTGAAAGAAACCATGGATGATCATAAAGATGTCAGTTTACCATAAAGTCTGAAAGAAAAACAACGCATAAGTACAAGAATATAAGACTTCGACATAGACTGTGTCTTGGATGAAAAAACACAAGTGAATATTTTGACAGAAGAAACTTGGAAAATTTTGGGAAAGCCTACTATGGTACCTTATTTAAGAAGGATAGGCTTGTTTAAGGGTAAGATGATAACTTTATGTGGAAGAGTAAATAATGTACCTATTATTGCTCATGGAACATCGACTGAAGATGAATTTGATGTCATTCAGTTTGTTGGGGACAATGCCCCTTTTCCACTATTGTTAGGTAAGGCTTGGATTGAGAAGGATCAGACTAGAAGGAAAGCAGAGGAAGAAGCTACAAAAAAGAAAAAAAAAGAATTAAGGGATTTCATAGCTAGGAAAATAGACCGACTAATAGAAGAACGCAAGGATAAGTCGAAGAAACAGAACAAAGTAAAAACGCGGGAGGGACATAAAGCGAGAGAGTTAGCTATCAAGGTTGAAAGAATGCAAGAAGGCTTGAAGAACCTATCTAGCCAAGAAAGAAGTATGCCCACTCAGGAAATGTTAAGAAAAGGGATATTAACTTCAGAATATTTAAGGGTACCTCAATAGTGCGAAGCCACTACGCTAGGGGAAGATAAGAATAAGAATGGAAAGAGGATTCTGGAAACAGTTGGAGAGACTTAGATCACAGGGAAGAAGAAAAGGAAGCTCAATAAAAAGAAGGCTAAGTTGGAAAATCTACAGGAATCTATAGAAACTAGATGGAAGACTTCGCAAAATGGAACCTTGCGAGAGGCAGGTTTGCAGGATTTGAACCTCGCTAGAACAAGAGGTCCATGCAGAATTGGAATTTTCCATTGCAGAGTTATATGACCGTTGGAGGCACCCTGGCCGTTAGAATGACGCTCCATAACAGTTAGAAAATGAATTTATGGGCTTATGGATCGCTTTTGGACATTGAAACCATGCCATAACAGATAGATTTACATTGATGGAAGCATTTCCTAGCCATTCAAAGATCCGTCGCAATACCCCACTTATTTAACTCGTCGGTTGCTTGGCTAGGACCACTTTTCCCGACTCGTGATTGACTGAGATAAGCAGATAATTGTCCAAGTGTCGAGTTGTGCTATCTGAAACTAGACCCCGCCTGTCCGTTTGTCTACCCCGTCTCTCTATTAAAAGATATAATCGTTGGCTTCCCCTTCGATCGGACGTCGCTCCGGTCGTGTCAACCCTGTAACTGAGCAACAAAGTAAGCATTGAAGTGATCTAGCTAATGCAAAGAAGATCCCATCGATCCTACCTGAATATATTCCACCTCTGGTTGGAGATGTTAATCACGACAATATCCCTCGGGATTTTGAGTACTCTGTGTTCACTACATACATTTCGAAAGAAATTTGCATAGTCGGGAGTCAGTTAGGACAGATCACGCTATTGAAGAACAACGAATTCAACTTAGGAGACCGAAAGAACTAAGCCATGTTATCTCCTCACCAATACTTAACGAAGACAACCAGAAAGAAACCTCACCTCATGTCACAACCATGGATTAAGGGGTTGACACAGTCCACCATGTTGAACGTGATGAAGATCCCGCATTATGGCCGCCACCAGGAGGTTAACGCTTGCGTTAAACTCCTTCTTTTGTGCTATCATGGCAGATATCTATGGCTCGACAGAAGGATTACTATGGATCCGATGATGATCCACCAGATTACAGGTTTAAGTGTGAAGGTTCCTGACCCATAGCAGTTCTATCCAGGGAAGGCCTCAGACCACTCGTTAGTACAACGCATCAAAGAAGCTTACAGAGAGGTAAAAAAAGGAAAGTGAGGTTACAAGGTAGCCTCTATATAGGATGGTGCATTGCGCCTTGCTTGTTAACTCTTAGCTAGCAAGCTAGTGAGGAACAACCACCCCACACAGGTTACCGGGTCCGTGGTGGACTTTGCAGGAAAGTGTGTGGAGGGAATGCAAATAAACTAGGTGAACTACATCGTCAATGAGCTAGAGAAGGATTTCCATGAAGCCCGGGACTTAGGATATGAGTTCCATTATAGTTGGTTGATCATTTTGATCACATTTGTCGCTTGGAAAATGCCTGAAGGAACCACTTTCCCAGAGATCGAACCTATAGAACCACTGGCTACTTGTTTTTCCACCCTGTGGTATACCAATGACATGAGAAAGCAGTGGAAATCCAATGCCGTGTTTCATGGATATTACCAACAGTTGAAGGTCACCATCGAATCATTCCCATGTATGACGTTGTGCACCCTACACCAGTATCGACCCATAGCGAAGTTTTGCATTGATCGCCACTTCATCTACATCACTGCGCGAAGAGATGAGCACCAAGAAGAATTGAAGTCATACTACAAGCTGACAAGTGATGATATGGAGCATATTACAAAGGAGTGGCTGGAGGAATTTCTTGTACCTGTCGCCGGTGTAGAATTTTCTGACACTAACACCGTAGGAAGCCCCATAGTTACACGAGTTGAACATGTCGGATATTCGAGTGGGATGAAGAAAAATAAAAAGAAAGATGAAGTCCAAGACACAGAGAGTGATGAAGAGGAAAACACTTCTAAAGATAATGGGTCTGGCTCGCTAGGAGGAGGAGAAGAAGAAGCAGAAGGATAGGGAGGAAGAGATGAAGGAGAAGAAGAGCAAGGAGGAGGCGAAGCTACCACCCTTCCACTTGAAGATCCCCCTATTGGGAAAGTGACACCGCAGAAGAGGAAGGTTTCTCCAAAGAAGCCCTCAGCAAGGAAGAAGACACATGCCAATAAGCCATAGTTGGAGGCCACTCTCACCAATGACGACATCAGTCTAGTTCGAGGAGCTATGGAGGATGTCTCTAAAGATATATTACAGAGATATGGAGAGAAGCAGCAGGAGTTATATAGAGTGAATGAGAGAGAATTGAAGGAAGTGCAACAAGTTGTTCGTTTGGTCTGCGCAGTACCTACTGCATCGTCTACACCTTTCTCATTACAGACTTTAGAATTGAGGGATGAACCAACCCAATTGAGAAGGATTTCAAATGCAACAAAAGCTCGGTTCCAGAGAGCTCAGGAAGAGAAGGATAAGGCTACAGAAGCCTTGCAAAAAGAGAAAGATGAAGTATAAGTAAAATTACGAGCAGTGCAGGACAATGTAGCTGCACATGAAAGCGAGAAAGCAGATCTTTGGGCGAAGTTTCAAGAGGAAAAAGCCCAGCTACAGAGGGAAAAAGAACAATTGCTCATAGGAAATGCCATGATCAAAGAAGCGGTAAGTAAATCATGTCTCTTTGTGTCAGGCTTGGCATAAGAAGAGAAAGAGTCGGTCGAATCTCAAGTAATGAACCTCACAGAGACCCTCCAACAACTTCAGGATATGATAACAAAATTGGAGGACAAACAATGTCGAGCACCACACAAGAGGTGCGTGACCAGAGTGAAGAGACTGCTAAGAACACAATAGCAAATATAAAATCCCTTGCTTCAACGTGAAAACAATTGAGTGATAGAAGCACCCAGACATATGAACACCTCGCCGAGGATCCAGAGCTAAAGAAGCTAGAAGCGCAGTTACAAGAGGCACAACAACAGGCATTTTCAGTGCAGGCATAGATGAAGCTGCTTACAGCAGTGGAAATGATGAAGAGATCCCAGGATCAGTGCACAGTACATTAGCAGATCACTGCCCTCCAGGGTAAGGTAATGGAAGTCACGCAGAAGCTACAACCTGTGCAGGATGAAG
>JASDQU011507475.1:3167-22848 GCA_032191745.1 Picea mariana
ATATATATATATATATATATATATAAGAAAAATATTGTTTTAGGGCCTGGCCATTTACTGGGAGGGTTTTAGATTCCCCCCTCAAATTCTTCAACCAGTATGTGCCTTCCTCGATCTTCTCAGCCACCTGGAAAGGTCTGAGCCAATTATTTTAGAAGTTTGAGTGTTTTCCTTTGGGCTCATTTGATTTATCCCACTTCAAGATTAGGTCCCCTACTTCAATTTATTTTTATTTGGCCTTATTTTTATCGAACCATCTTTTAACTACCTACCGATGAGAGGCGAAATTAACTTTATCCTTTTCCCTTTCTTCGTCCAACATAAGAAGGGTATCAATCCTTTGTTGTATAGAGGATGAGGGATGACCTCTTGATGCCTAAGAAATATGTAAAGATGGAAGATACAATCCATTTAGGAGAATGGATTCTTATCCATATACTAGAAAATATAGAGATTTTCTTATGGCTTCTTTAGGCATTACTCTATCAGCCTATAGGGCATTATGAAGTAAATTATGCCAGTTCCTCTAATTTTCAAAAATTTTGTTTTTTTAATCCTCACCAGGTTTTTATTAGTTTACTCTGCTACCCCATTCCCTTGTAGATAGTAGTTTGCATAATATCTTATTATGATCCTCTTATCAAGGGAGAATTATGTCAATAGTGTGGAGGAAAAGTAGGCAGCATTGAAGAAAATGAGAGTGGAGGGTATCCCAAACCTTGTTATAAAATGTTGTTCTAGAAAATGGATTACTACCTTTTCCTTAACTTGCGTGAGAGGGATAGCCTCTATCCATATTGTAAAATAATCCATGGCATCAAGATATATTTATGTTGTTTCGAATAATTGGGACTAATTTCCCCTATGGCTTATATTGACCATTGCTCGAATGGTCTAGATATGGTCACTGGTTGGAGTGGAATGACTGCCCTCATTTCTCTATCAGAGCTTACTTGACAAGATTTACATTTCCTAGCATATGCATGAGCATCCCCAAACAGAGTAGGCCAGTAATAACCAACCCTTAATATTTTGTGAGCTGTGGTTTCTCTTGCAAAATGTCCACTCGCTGGACCATCATGGAGTTCCTTCAGTACCTTTTTTGCATAATCAAGTTCAAGACATCTAAGGAGTACTCCATCATAATTCACTCAGAAAAGAACATAATTTATGAGGCGATATTGAGCGGATTTTAACCCGAGGGTTCTCATTTCTCTAGGGTTTAGTTTTTTTGGACATGTTCCATGATGTAGGAGATAAGACAAGTTTCCATAATAGGATTATTTCCCGGGAGGTACATATAAGGATTCGCTGAACCATAATGACAACTCATTTTCCCAGCCGGATTCTTCTGCATTAATCAGGTCTTGGGCCTCAACGACTAGTTTACACAATCCTTGACCCTTGACTATTTTGGTAGGTTTTATGTCTATATAAAATTCTTAGATGACTACCATCCAATTTCCCCTTCTTTCTCCAATTTCCCTTTGAGTGAACAATGATCAGACCACGGGGTGAGGTACTATGACTTTAGTGTGATTCTTCAGGATATAGGATTTGAAATGTTTAACCTCTTTATAAACTGCGTAAGTGTTTTTTTCTATAGTAGGGTAGTTTAGTTCAGATCCTTGGAGGTTAGTGCTCATAAATGATATTGGTACCTCATTTTTTTCATCATCCTTCTGGGTAAGCATTGTATCCAAGGATTGGTCAGAAGAAAAGTATAAAGAAAAAAATCTTTGCTAAAATCGAGGCTTTGTAGCACTGGTTCTTGGGAGATGGCAGTTTTGATATTGTTGAAAGCATCCTTCCTTTATTCATCCCATTTAAACTCTACATATTTGTGAATCATTTTTTGTAAAGGTTTAACAGTTTCGGCAAAGTCAGGAGTAAATTTTCTCACAAATTTGATTTTCCCAAAGAAACATTGCATGGCCTTTTTATTGTGAGGCAAGGGGAGTTAATCTATCGCTTTTATCCGCTCAGGGTCGATGCTAATTCCTCCTTGATATATAATATGACCTAATAGTTTCCCTTCCTCTACACGAAAGATGGTTTTCTTAGGGTTCAAAGATATTCCATATTTCCTACACCTTTCTAAAATCCGAGTCAAATGTTGAATGTGGTCTTCCTTATTTTTTGAGTATACCATTACATCATCTAAATAAACTACCACACACTTGTTAATTAATTCTTGAAAAGATGCGTCCATGGCCCTTTGTAAGGTTTCCCCTACATTAATCAACCTGAAGGGCATTCATCTATAATCAAAGGTTCCCCATTTCATTCGAAAGGTAGTTTTTAATTGATCTTCTTCTAAAACAAGGACCTGGTTATACCCCGAGAAACCGTCTAGGAGAGAAAAAAATTCAGAGCCAGATACTGTCTGTAAGAGTTGCTCCATGGCTGGAATTGGGTAGTTATTTTTTCTAATGCTCTGTTAAGGTTTCTGAAATCCACACATAGGTGGAAATCCCCATATTTTTTTCTCATAGGCACCAAATTGGCTACCCAGGTAGAGTGTCTAACCTGGAATATAATCTTGGCATCTATTAATTTCTTCAACTCTTGATACATCAGAGGTTCCAGATATGGGTGGTACTTCCTAAGCTTTTATTGGATAGGTTTTATTCCATATTTTAATGAGATCGTGTGATGGATAATGCGAGTATTGTATGTTTTCAATTCTTGGTAAGACCAAGCAAAGACATCTTGATATTCCTTAAATAGTTTAATATAAGATTTCCTATATTTTTTGGAAACTGTCTTACCTAGGTTGACATTCTTGGGATTCTCAGGGGTGCCTAGGTTTATAGAGTCATATATAGGACATAAACTCTTGTTGTCCCTTGACCAGGTTTTGTTGATATCTAGTCAAGTTTGACCTATTTTTGGACTTCGACAGCCTGTCGAAGGAGGAGCGCAAGATGAGGCAGAGATCATGGGATATCGACCCCTTTTTTGGGTCCTTTTTGGGATGTGGGAATATGTAATATGAATGGGATGTCGGCCCATAGGTTTACCCATGTTTAGGCCTATTTTGTTTGTATAAATAGATGTATAGGCAATGTAAAAGAGAGAAGAGAATGAAGGCATCTATGTGATGTTAGTATGCAAGTAGGCTAAGTGCCAATAGTTGGATCTGTGTGATTAGGAATTGTAAGGCTTTGTGCATACTATGTGAGACTTGCATAGTTAAGTGCAAGTCATTGTAGCAATATTGTGGAAGGCTTAGTAGTGGGATGCAAGGACGAAGTATCTAGCGAGTTGCGCAGATCTTCTGTCCTGTGCAGAATAAGGTTATTGAGGCTTTGTGCTTGTAACCGATTGAATGAAGACAATAAAGAAGAAGAGTTGGTGGACGTAGCCCTAGGGTGGGGGTGAACCATGTAAACATTGTTTTGTTATGCTTTGTGCTTGTCTTAATGTGTTTATGGCTCTCTTGCTAAGTGCTTTAATAGAGATAGATAAATATGTTCATGATTTGTTCTAATGATGTGTAAGAATGTTAGATTTGACTTCTATAAATGTGTTTAGTTCTTGCTTCTGCTAGATATGATCCATCTGTTTGTGCTAAGTGATTAATTACATTAGATTAGTGTGAATGATGCGGAGATCTATTTTATCAGTGAAGTAGATATTGATTTCCTATTGAGGATCTGACAGTGCTAAGAACTCTATTAGGTATCATAATCACAGATCTGTGTCCCAGCTAAGGTTGTCAAACACCTGAGTCTCACAACCACCCCTGCCTCTACCTCAGGTGAGACTTCATCTGCTTTGCATGTGTTTCCCAAAGGGCCAGTAGTTAGGGTTTTTTTGGTGTGCTATTGTAACGTTGAACCCTGGGTCTGCCCCTGTGCCAACAAATGGTTCTGTTGTTGGGACCTAAACTGTGATTGTTGGGAACTGAGAAAGAAGAATCTTTGTACAAAGATTCATTCTGAAGTTGTGAAAGCTATGTGCATAGATCTGTCGCTCTAGTGCACAGTATTCTACTTGATTTATAAAGCTCCATGCTAAAAGAAAGAAGCCCGATTTGAAGAAAAAAAGTTGGATCTGAAGGAGAGAAGAAAGATCTGAAAGTTTTGTGCTCTAAGAAAGGTAAAAGTGAGAATTTATTATTAAAAGAGGTAAGTTTTGAAAGATCTGTGTTCTAATAAAGGTAAGAATAGTGAAAAGTTTTAGATCTGGAAACTTTGTGCTCTGTAGAAGTAAGATAAGTGGAAATTTTTGTTTCTAGAGTATGGATCTAGGTATGTTTAATAGAGTCTATCCTAGTTCGAAAACTAGGGTATTGATAGATGAAGGAAGATTTGATATTAATAGATCTGATAAGAATAGTGGAAGATATTTTATACCTATTCATAGAAAGAATGTTTGGACTAACAAATGGATGTAGGATCCTAGAAATAATTTGTTGCAAGTTAGCTCTTATGCTCCTAGCATGAAGTACAGGAGAAGATGGGGATCATTTAAAATAAAGAGAGGATTAACCCTCTGTTACAGCTACAGAAGACCAGGACATCTTACTAAGGAATGCCCTGGAAGAATACCTAGTTTTCTTTGTTGCAAAGCTATGGACCATGAAGTGTTGGATTGCCCTAGAATGATTGCTAAAGTTGAAAGAATGAATCTGAATCAGAAAAACCCTAAGGTAGATCCAACGACCATAGAAAAATCCCAGAAATAATCAAATAAAGTATTGCTATCAATGAAGGAAACCCTGAATGACCACCGAAATGTCAACTTATCAGATATCTTCAAAGAAAAAGAATTCATCGAAGCAAGAATAGGATACTTCGACATTGACTGTGTTCTGGATGAGGAAACACAGGTGAATATCATGACAGAGAGAACTTGGGAAGCTATAAGGAAGCCTTCTATGATTCCTTCATTAGGAGGAATAGGATTATTCAGAGGAAAATTGGCAAACCTATATGGGAAGCTCACTCGTGTACCTATGCACGTTAATGGAACTTCGACAGAAGAAGATTTTGAGATTATTAAATTTATTGAAGACAATGCCCCATTTACCATGTCACTAGCCAACCCTTGGATTGAAAGAGGCCAGGCCATAAGGAAAAAATAATAAGCAGTGTTAGAACAACATAATCAAGAGTTAAAAGAATTCATGACTAGAAGGATTGCACATTTGATTGCAGAACAGAAGAAAAGATTGAAGCTATTTAACACCAGAGACCCTAATTTCAAAGTTGCAAGAACCCTAGAATACCAATAAAAGACTGAAGTACTTATCCCAGATAAAGAAAAAGTATTACCCTTGAATCCTGGGAAAAAATCTCAACAGTGTGCAGTGACTATGTCAAATGAAGATAAGAATCATAATGGAAAAAGACATACCGAGATGAAGCTCGCTGGAAAGAAGGCTAGAAAGCTAAGTAATAAGAGGGATAAGATTGAAAAGTTGCAAAAGGTTATAGAAGGAACTTCATAGATGAAAAAATTGCAAAATTGGAGCTTCGTCGGGATATCAGAACAATGACACATGGCGCTTCGTCATGGCGAAGAAATATAGATGTTGGGGACATTATAACCATTCGATCTACGCTCCAAACAGTTAGAAAGACAATTATGGTTCATTATCAGACCGTTGGACCCTGCCATAATGGATAGAATAGAGTTAATGAAGGATTCATACCCATTGCAAGAGATTCGTTGTCGAGTTACCTATTTATCCCATCACCCCACGCACCGAGACACTTTTTCTAATTGAGAATTTGAGCCCGCAGACTAAGCCAATTTTAGACAGTGATTGTTTTCCTCTTTCTCTCTATCTCACTACTGTGTCTAAGTTATTCTCCAAACCCACGATTGTTAACCTTGAGTGCATATGTCGGACGAATTGAGTGTCGTAGAGAATGTTGTTGAAGAAGTTTTGATCGACTTAATGATTGAAAGAGTCATGTTGGAGAGAGGATTATCCACAGGTGTACAAGCATCATCCACAAGAGGACTGCCATCCTCTCCATCAACTGCTCAAGGCAGACCATCCTGACCATCAAATGAGAAGCGAACTAAGCACATGGATGACCTTGTGAATGCTAAGTTGATTTCGAGCATATTACCTACCTATATACCACCTTTGAGTGGTGTTGTAAACCATGACAACATACCTAAAGATTTTGAGTATGCCTTGGTCACTGCGTACCTTTCGAAGGGGATACACGTAGTTCACACAGACCAAGAAAAGATTGTAGCGTTGAAGTTTAGCGACTTCAACCTCGGTGACTAGAAAGTTTACAACATGCTCGCCCCACATAAGTACTTGACTAGAACAAAGGGAAAGAATTTTAATATTGTCCCTGAGTCATGGACGCATAACCTCACACAATCCACCCTGCTGAACATTATGAATATTCTGCACTTCAGATGACAACAGGAGGTGAATGGATGTGTCAAATTGTTGTTGTCTTGTTACCATGGAGGTTATCTATGGTTAAATCGTCGTATAACAGTGGATCCGACATTGATAAATTGGATCACTGGGCTTATTATGAAAGGACCTGACCCACATGATTTATGTCCCAGAAAAGCCATGGACCGTGCTCTCACTCAAAGGATCAAGGACACTTATGGCGATGTCGAGAAAGGAATGCAAGGCTACAAGGTAGCTTCTATCTAGAGCGACGCAATGTGCCTAGCTTATCAATTGATCGTAGGAAATTTAGTATGAAAGAACCGACCCACCCAAGTCACTGGTTTTGTATTCGACCTCGCAGAGAAGTGCATGGAGGGCCTACAAATGAATTGGGCGCAATACCTGGTGAACCAATTAGAAATTGACAGGAGAGAAGCCCAAGATCAAGGGTACGAATTCCACTTCAGCTGGCTATTGATCATGATCGATTTCATCACCTGGAAGGTGCCGAAAGGTTTGACCTTCCCGAACATCGAGCCCTTTGAACCATTGGCTGTGAAGTTCAACACACTGTGGTATTCAAGTGACATGAATAAACTATGGCATTCCAATGCTGCATTTCACGCATACTACAACCAGTTGAAGGTATCCATTCAGTTCGCACCTCGCATAACTCTGAATACTTTATATGAAGACCATCCTCACCTATGATGACTTCTACTTCCTCATAGAAGCCCTGAATGATGATTCACTAGAGATAGCAGAGAAGCAAGAAGAAAAGAAAGAAGAGTTGTATGATCGAATCACGACTGAACTCTAAGGAGTACAAAAAGCCCTATAAGCCAGCCATGCAGTCTTCATTGTGTTGGGAGAGCTAGAAGTGGGAGATGATCCAAATCAACTCCATCGAATAGATGATACAGTCAAAGCTCATCTTCAACGAGCGTAGGAGGAAACAATGCAAGACACCCAGGCTTTGGTACAAGTATAGGGAGTACTTATAGAAAAGCACCGAGGTGATGAACATGAAAAGAGCACTCTCCAAGTGAAGTTCAATAAAAGAAGGCACAACTGAACCAAGCCAACGAACAGTTGCTTGCCGAGCAACTTGAAGTGAAGGAAATGGTCAACAGAACACGTCGCCCTGTGACTATCGTAGAAGTAAAGGCAGAGGAGCAAGTCATGAAGCAAGTAGCGCAACTTGAAGAAGTGATCCAACAACTCCAACAACACATAGAATTTTTAGATCTATGAACTGTACCAGAGACTCCACAGGAGGTAAGAGACTAGCGAGAAGCCACTGCCCATAGCGCAGTTGACCGACCGAATGCCCTTACCTTAGAATGCAAGAAATTCACTAATCACAGTACCTAAACATATGAGAAACTTACCGAGAACCCAAAGTTTCAGGAACTAGAGTCCCATCTCCAGGAAGAGAAGCAGCACGCAGAAACACTACAGGCACAGATGAATTCTCTATCAGCTATGGAGAAAATGAAGAGATCTCAAGAGAAGCGAATTGCCAAGCAACAAATCCATAATATCCAGAGAAGAGTTATGGAGATAACTCAGAAACTCCAACCGGTACAATATAAGGCATATCACTTGTTTATAGAGGTGGAAGGCAAGGGAGAAGAACTAGATCAGATTAGCACTGTAACAAAACAACACCTGGAAGAATTTGTGAATGATGTAGTCATTCAAGAATTTGTTTAAAAAGAGCACGTAGCACAACAAAATGTTGAAGAAGTTCTAGCCAAGCTCGAAGCATTTGAAGAATAACTTCCTACATTAGAGTGACTCAGGATGAGTCATAGGTGAGTGTTGGGGGCCTGTTGGCCCTTGACCAGGTTTTGTTGATATCTGGTCAAGTTTGACCTATTTTTGGACTTCGATAGCCTATCGAAGGAGGAGCGCAATCCAAAGCAGAGATCGCAGGATCTTGGCCCCTTTTTTGGGTCCTTTTTGGGATGTGGGAATATGTGACGGGAATGGGATGTCAGCCCATGGGTTTACCCATGTTTAGGCCTATTTTGTATGTATAAATAGATGTATAGGCAATGTAAAAGAGAGAAGAGATCGAAGTCATCTATGTGATGTTAGTATGCAAGTAGCTAAGTGCCAAGAGTTGGATCTGTGTGATCAGGAATTGTAAGGCTTTGTGCATATTATGTGAGACTTGCAGAGTTAAGTGCAAGTCATTGTAGTAAGATTGTGGAAGGCTTAGTGCCGGAACACAAGGAAGAAGGATCTAGAGAGCTGCGTAGATATTCTGTCCTATGCGGAATAAGGTTTTTGAGGCTCTTTTCTTGTAACCGATTGACTGAAGACAATAAAGAAGAAGAGTTGGTGGATGTAGCCCTAGGGTGGGGGTGAAACACGTAAACACTATGTTATTATGTTGTGTGCTTGTCTTAATGTGTTTATGAATCTCTTGTTAAGTGCTTTAATAGAGATAGATAAATCTGTTCATGCTTTGTGCTAATTATGTGTAAGATTGTTAGATCTGACTTCTATGAATGTGATTAGTGCTTGCTTCCACTAAATCTGATCCATCTATTTGTGCTAAGTGCTTAATTACATTAGATCAGTGTGAATGTTTCAAAACTCTATTTTATTAGTGAAGTATATATTGATTTCCTATTGAGGATCTGACGGTGCTAAGAACTCTATTAAGTATCATAATCACATAACTGTGTCCCAGCTAAGGTTGCAGACACCTGAGTCTTGCAACCACCCCTGCCTCTACCTCGGGTGAGAATTCATCTGCTTCACAGGTGTTGTCGAAAGGGCTAGTAGTTAGGGTTTTGTTTGTGTGTTGTTTTAACGTTGAACCCTGGGTCTGTCCCCGTGCTAACAACTCCCTATTTTTGCATTCTCTAGCCCTCTGAATCTTTTCGTTAGGTTGAAACATTTCTCCAAATTGGCCACTCCTTTAGGTATCATGTGAAACTTGGGTTTGTCATTAGTGTGGTATTTCCCTTTTTTATGTTCGTGGAGATCTAATCTTGTGAGAAATTCTTGGAACACTTCATCATCAATGGATAAATCCTTAAAATTCTCCTCATAAGTTAGAAAATCTATAATCTGTTCATCCCCTTCGAAAAATTTCGAGTTAGAAATATTTTTAGGTATCAGCGGTTTATAGAGTAGTTCCATTGCAAACCTCGAGGCTTCATAATATTCTAAAGAAGATAATCTTGAGGTTGCAGTGGCTAGAGCATCAACAAGGGTATTTGTTTTCTCCGGAACAACGATAATGTTGAAAGCCTCAATTTTTTCTATTAGTCTATGCACCTCTTGTTGATAATTCCTTAAGTGAGGTGAATTGAAATGGATGGTATTCTTTACTTTCCTGATGATAATTTCAGAATATCCAAAGACTTTCAATTCTTTAATGTTTAATTCTATGGATTTCATGAGTCCCTAGACTAGAGCTTCATATTCAACATTGTTATTAGTGCATTTGAATTCTAATCTACAGGATAATAAAATTCTTTTCCCCTTTGGGTCAATGAGGATCCACCCCACTCCTAAGCCCTCTTGTGATTTAGAGCCATCAAAGTATAATGTCTGAATTTGGGGAGGAAAATTTATGACTTCTTCATGTCTAGATATTTTTATGATTTCAACCTCCTTTTCTGCTACTCCTGTCAGAGAATCTTGATAGAGGATGCTTTCCTCTGTTTCCACTAGTAAGTCTTGTTGAACTATCATTTCAGATTTTTGTGTGGAAGGCATTTCAGATATGTGAGGGGAAAAATGATCGAAATTAGAATCACAGGAGTAGTTGCCTAACACAGGGAATTTTGTTGTCAAGGGTTCATTTGGTGTCTATAAATAAGTGGCAATATGTTTGAGGTATCTTTCTCTGTTGATCATGATCATGTTTGGATGTCCTTTCAATGGAAACTAGAGGTGAGTCTAGTCGATACTAAAATATCAGTTTAATTTCTCAGACCAGTCTTGGCTAAGAAGCAATCCATAAGCCTCTAGGATGTCTACCATGATTGTGTCAATTACTTGAACAAATTTGTTGTGTGTATCAATTCTGATCATGACATATTTCAGTTCCCCAATGACCTTTACCCAAGTCCTATCTATTTGTATAATGTGTTTATCACTTTTGTCTGGGGTTGCATTCAATTTCTTGCAAATTGACAATGGCATGAAATTTGAAGATGCCCCTGAATCAAATAGGAAATTATGTAGATTTATTTTAAAGACCTCAAACATCAAAAGGAAATGAGGAACAAAAGGTCTTCCTCTTTTCTCTAAATAACAAGCATTCACACTCAGAATATTTGTTAAGTCTATGGGAGATGGTACATCACCTTAATCAATGCTTGTCATAGGGTTATCTATTAATTTTAAGGCCTGTAACTAAAAATATTTTTGTTGAGGAATCCTACACATGTCTAGGACAAAAACATTATCTTTCATATTCTTCAAGTCTTCTACTACATTGTAGTCTAGCTTAGGTGTTTCCCATGTGTGTATGTTTGTGGGGTTTCTTTGGGAAGAAATTGGTGGTTTGGAGTGATCGACCGCTTGATTTCCTCGAGATTATTGAGTAGTGGAGGGGTTACTTTGGATAGGTTGGATTTTACTTCACATCTGTATAGGAAGATTCTAAACGAGGGGTCCCTTCCTCTCAGAGGCATCAATGAAAGGTATTGGGTGGTTGGAATCACATAAAAACATGGTTGTCTCTTCATGTGGTTCCTGAATTTCTTGATCGACGACACTTATTGTTGAGCCATTGGGTTGTTCAATTAGAGAACATTCTTCTAGTAATCAATTATCCACTAGACTCATAACATGCACCTATTGGGGGCAGTCCCTTTCTGAATTTTTTTCTTGATAATATGTATAGAAGGAGTCAGATGCTACGTTCCCTAAGCCGATGTTTAGGTTGGCTAGGGGAGGTTCTATATATTTGAAAAGTGGATTCCTTTTGAAAAAGGGTTTATAAGGTCTTTGATTTTGGTTCCCTTCCCTGACAATCCTTTTCATATCTATGATCTTGTTGGAAATGTTTTTGATCATCCACTGTAGGTTTTCTATATCCCCTCCCTCTTTTTCAAGACCTTGTTCTGTTTGTTTTCCTAGGGTCTAGTCAATAAAATTCCCCTCTTAGGTGGAGGTTGGGTTTCCTTTTTTATTAGTGAGATATTACCTTCTTTTCATCCTTCCATTTGTAATTCAATCATTTTAGCTTCTTCGAAATTTTCAGCTAGAGTATTCTTGGAAACCCTTTTTATGAACATGGAAATATAATCTGGGAGAGCATTAACATATACTTCAATCTGCAGCTCCGAAGTGGGTTTAGCCTCAGGTTGGAATTTGTTCAAAATGGTGGTGAACCTTTGGTTTAAATATTTGACCTTTTCTTTTGGACTAATAATGGAGGAAACAATTCCAACCATTAAAGCTCCTGTAGTAGTTTCTTCAACAAATGTGTCAAAAAAATCATTTTGAAACTTTGTCCAACTAGTTATGGAACCAACCAATAGGTTCAAATACCAAGTTTAAGTTGAATTTTCAAAGGTATAAGGGAACAATCTACACACCACATCGTTGTGTTGTACATTCATCAACCTTATGGATAATATGAACTTCTTAATATGGTCTTCAGGAAATACAGAGGTTTCAGGGTCAAATTTGGGAAGTAGTTTTTCTGGATGTCTGGGTAGGTTATGCATCCATCCTGGAATCACCAAAGCATCTCTTACCAACCATGGTCGGTTATATCTATGCTTGTATCCCCCTTCTCCATTTTTATCATTATTATCCCCCATGTCTTTTGATTCAAAACCTGACCGATCTGAGTTAGACCCTTCCTCTTCAGATTCAAAATTGTCAGTTTCATAGTAGTTGCTGGATTGTGGGGTGACGACTAGCATTTCGGCTATTAGACCAAGGGGTTGTTCAATCTCTGTGAGGGATAATTCTATCAGTTCTTCTACCGTGTGAATGAATACGTGATCAATGGTGTCAAAAATTGGTCTTCTTATTTGTTTTCTTTGAGGAAGTAAAGGAGATAAAGGTAATTCTCCGATATGTTGAGCATAGGTTCTGGTGATTCTTCTAAATTTGTTTAACTCTTCATGGGGAATAATGTAAGGTATTTCAGGGTACAGGCATTCTTCCTCTTCTTATTGAGATGAGTTACTTGTAGTGGGAGTATTCTATGTATGTGGGTTGTCTTGAGAATGACTAGCCATGCATGTGGGTTGTTTTGAATCTATAGGCTTTGTGAAATATATTATCATAAATATTGTTATCCATGCATTCGCTCAGGACCTCATTCTGTTGAGAGGTCTGAAATCCCTTTGGCTCAACAATAGGAACCAAACCTGCTTAAGAGGCCCAATTAGACTCGTAAGCATTTACTGAGTGGTGTGGTTCTCTAGATCTGTGATCTAGTTGGATTTATCGATGGGATCTAATCGTGACTGATAGTTATGTCTTTCTGTGAAACCTTTCCTCAGGCTATGCAGTTCTCTTTTTGTAGTTTTCTAACATTTGTGGGAATACAATGTGGGGCTCAAACTAATTAAAGAGGGAAGTTACGATATATTGGAGAAATATGGGTTTTGGGATAACCTTTATACCTCAGCATGCAGACGATGAGGATCGAGCCTACTTCAAGCTAGAAATAATACCATTGAATTGTAGACATTTAACATCATTTGATATGATGGTTACATAAATAAAATATGTACAAAATAGAAAATGAGTGCAAGAAAAGTAATTTTCAATACTCTACTATCAATCACATATTAACGCAATCGATTTCTATTCATCAATTAGAATAAAATAACTATCGTAGTAATACAAGATAACTTAAACAACAGATACAACAAATATTACTCAATACAAAAACAAATATTGAATTCAAATATGGAGATAATCCCCCTCGGTCTAGTCACATTCATGCCTTAGATGAAAGACGTATCTTTAGTTCTAAATAGAACTTCTAAATTAAAATAACTTTCACATAAATAATTCTCTTACAATATTCAAGAAAAATTCTTTCTCTCCAAAACCATCAACCTTTAACACAAGGTCAATTATGTTATTTATAAAAATAACTAAACTAAAAATAGCTACAAAAGTTGTGTTAAGTGGAGAAAACAAAACATGGTGAAATTTATATATCATTTCTCTTTCATCTTCTATATATCATATCGTCATTTTACTAAAGTGTATTGTTCCTCTCATATTCTAACCATTCGCATGTATTTGCATAAGGGAACCTGTGTTGATCCATTGGAGCAGAGAGGACCTCCTTTATCTCAATTGTTTGTTCTTTGTAATTGATTACTTTGACACTCACACACTATAAGACTACAAGAGATTTAATCAAAGGCTCCATGAACTTCTTCAATTGGCCTAGGATTATGCTTGAAACCTATGAAATCTATGTTTCACATACCTAGTCTTTCTCTACATGTCGCTTGACTATATTATGTAAATCAGTGAAATCCTCCAGCGAGCCAAACTCTGGAAAGTCGATACCTCTCATTTCTTGGTTGATTTTTTCCCAACGTTTCACACACTCTTCCCATATTTATTGCATTTTTCGTTAGGGGTTCCTGGACCATGTATACCCAATGTTCAACTACCTTCCATATTCAGGCGATGCTTTTGTCCAGAAGCACTCAGATGCCATGTTCTTCTATATCTCGACCCTTCTGCACTTCGCAAATGTAGTCGATCTGTTCCAGGTCTTGATCTGCCTTCTCATACCACCATTGCATGTATTTGCAAGTTGTTGGCCCCACAAGGGCATCTTCTTGAAAAAACTCTATTTGGGCGGTGAAGAGGTCCCTCTCCTTTTTGAATTGTGCATACATCTCTTGAAACTCACTTTTCAAGAGTACCACCGCCTGGGTTGAATTTTGGTAATATTTATCTTGATGTCCTAGCTGGTCCACCTCTTTCCTTATGGAATATACCTCCCTTTCATCCCTTTTTCCCCTATCTAATGTGGCATCAATTATGGCCATCCCTGTGCTGATTAGCTCAATCATCCTGGTATTTTCTGTGTCAAATAATGTCTCTTTTATGGTTATGAATAGGGTGTTATCGAGTGTAAGCTTCCTTTTCTTGACTGTTCTTTTCATCATGACCTTCCTTTTCCTATCATAAGAAATATCCTGTATATCAGTGAATTCGTCTATTGGTTCAGGAATTTGTTGATCCCCCCAAGACAAAGCATTTCATAAGCTTCCCACCATATAGAGGTGTTACATGGTAGGCTCTTTATCTCTTCTAAGGGTGGGCACCTGACCTCCTTCTTCCCCAATTAATGGTTTCTGTGGTAATATTGGTGCTGACACTTGTTATGTTTCATGGCTTGGTCCGCTAAGATCCCTAACAGGGGAGCTTCTTATGTATCCTGTTAACTCGGCCTTCTACTGGTCCTTGTTGATTGACATAGTCTTTGTCTTATATGGAGAAGTGGGTGGAGGTTCGGTCATTAGGATACCGATTTTTGGTTGCCCCATCATGAGGTTGTGTTTCCCCCGATGGTTGTGTTTCCAGTTGCTTGAGAAATACAGTGTCGAGAGTGGTCCTAGCTTCCAAGTCACCTTCTTGGATATTTCAGACCAAATCATCAGAGGCTGGAGTAGATGTATCCCCTGGTTCTTCCTCTAGTGTGATTATCACTAGGGTTATGTGCGAAGCTTCTGATCCTTCCTTGCCATCATATATGGTGATCAAATCTATGAGGACGATAATCATACCCATCCCACTTGATGCCTTGCTTGATTTTGCTGAGCTATAGTTGTCACTAGTGATCTTGCCTAGGCTGATATGGGACTACTGTTTTGTTGGAGACAATCTCTTCTGGTGGAACTATCTTTGAAACATTCGGTTCTGTCTCCTGGCCATTTGTATAAGCCATGGTAATTCTCGAGGGTCTTTCTAGTGACAATGTCCCCCTTTTTCATTCTTTTTCGGCTTCTACTACTTTGATTTCTTCTCCTATATTGATGGATTCTTGAGTGATGTTATCTATCATTTCAACTTTTTCATCCATGGTCATTCATTTAAACTTGGTCAAACTAGGGTTATCCCTTCTTTGGAGCACCTCCTCACAATATTTGGCGCCCTCAATGAATATCTCATCTTTGAAATTGTCATGATAATATGGAAAATATGAGGATACCTGCCTTGCATGTCGGGGTACCAAGTGTTTTGGGTCATGATTTAAAAAATGGGTTGTGGGGAATTGATAGTCAAGATGGCTCAATCCTTCTTGTTTTTCATACGTAGTGTCTTTAACCATATAAAACTCAATATGAAATCCATACGGAATGCAGACCCTCTTATTATCCTTCACTAAAGAAGCGTTATATCCTTGTAGGATGGTCTGGTAACAAATATCTCCCAATATTAGACGGTTCAGGACATGAGAAAGAAGTAAGTGTGGTGCACCAGTAGCCACAGACACTCTGATGTAAGTGCTTGTTTCTTCGAAATACCAGTGGCCAAATTTGGATATCATATTTTTGTTTTTCGTTGAAAGCCTTAGGCATTCTTTTCTAAAGATAATGAAGTGTATTATAGATATAAAATCATTACATATCATGGCATAAAACCTTTTGTACCTATACTCCCACAAAATACTGAAATAAATGTGCACATGTAACTCAACAACATGCCAGTTTAAATTCATACCTAAGAAAACGTTTCTCGCACAGAGCACGTCCAACAAGTAAGATTCCATGAAGAAGATTGATGTTTCTCCTTCTTTTGGTGTCTGGGCCTATAGGATGTTGATACTCAACTATTTTGAAATAATATCTCCCCAATTGAAACTACTCCTAGAGATCGCTATGGTATATGCTAAGGGCATCCATTCTTTTGAGAACTTCAAGTTATTTTATCCATGCAATCTACAGATCAAGGCCATTAAATACGTATAGGGTTATTTGAGGTTGATCATGTTGTACCAGCCATTGTTCCTGTTTGTGAACTTTTTATCCTCTCTCCACCATGAGGCTAGTAACTGAATGGTGTCATGAAGCTCATACAAGCTTACCACAAAATCTGTATACAACCTCTCCTTTGGGTCTTTAAGTTTGTAATATTTTTTCACCTCCACTGGAAGAAAAATACCAACACACTCACCCTCCTCATTTTTGATCGTGCACTTCACTGTGTTTGTGTGATCAATTATCCATCCTATGGTTTCGATGCAAGGTAGAATTGGGTTCTGACAAGCCACCTTATGCATAGACGAAATGAAAAACTAATTCTATTCATAAATGAAAAAGTGGTACCCAAAATAAAAATTTCACAAAGTCTTTTAGGATGTGTTGAGTGCTCAACAAGCCAGTGGCATGAAAATTGGTGAGAAGTTAAATATATGAAGAGTAAAACAAGGAATTAAAAGCAAGCATACAATATTTTCCTTGTTGTATGAAATTCCAGATTTGAAATAATATTCCAGATGTAAAACATGTATCTTGACACAAATCATCTAAGCAAGGTTGTATTACAATGAACTATTTACTGAAAACAATAGCTAAGATCAGGTTGCATAGAAATAAACAATTCATTGAAACAATAGTTGAAAGGAAGGGAAACAACACTTTGCATACATTTCCTATTTCCATCTATATAAGATTAAGAATACACATAAATATTTGAGAAGAAAACACAGTCTATCACCAAAAATTATATTCACCAAGGTAGAAAAATTTATAGTCTTATGCTTCAGGTCCTAGCCAAAATTTTGATGCTTGATCTCCAAAAAAATCAACCACTTTACATTCATATATCTATCTATTTATCCTCATCAAGAGGAGGTTCGATTACCTATCTATGATCTCAACTTTGAAGTTCAATTAGATCTTGTAGATACAAATTAAATGTTACTGCCTAATTACAATGTGTAAGTATTTCTTCAAACTCAGTGGAGTTGGGTTGATGTGTTAGTTCATACTCCTCATCAATTCAAATTTAACAAAAAAAATGTTTTAATCAAAGATAACAACTTATTACAAGTGGCAGTAGTGCCTCTAACTAAACCAAAACATAATTCTATTAGTGCAACTGGAACTCATTTTTGATAACTGAAGTAAAAAAAAATGCATAAAAAAAGTCTTCATAATTTGTTTCTGGAAGTCAACTTCGCATGGATGTCCAAGTAGACCAAAAAATGGAGACCAAACTTTAACACTAGAACAAAACTCACCAAGCATTTGGGCAAATTTCTAGGAAAAACAACCTCAAATATCTCTTCTATTCTCCCAAACCATGATACATGTGTAAACATTGAGAGACGCTTTTTTGAATGAGATTGTTCCAAACAAAAAAATATTTATGTTTTCAAAAATTCACCTCCATTGGTTCAAAAGGCGTGCCGAATGCCAATGACTAAAACAGGGAAAAATAGAGCATTTGGTGAATTTCTAGGAAAAATGACCTTAAAGATATCTTCTATTCTACCGAACAGTGATACTTGTGTAAAACATGAGAGAGGTTTTTGTGAATGGGAATTTTCACAAAAAGAAACATCTTTCTCTTTTCACAAATTCAACTCCATTTGTTCATAGGGCGTGCCGAAATCCAATGGCTAAAACAAGGAAAAATAGAGCATTTGACGAATTTCTTGGAAAAACGGCCTCAAATATCTCTTCTATTCTCCTGAACCATGATACATGTGTAACAATTGAGAGAGGTTTTTGTGAATGGGATTTTCCCTACAAAAAACTCTTTCGGTTTTCACAAACTAACCCCCAGATGTTCAAAATGCGTGCTGAAATCCAATGACTAAAACAGGGAAAAATAGAGTTTTTTAGAAAATTTGGGCAGTGCCTTTTGGTTTTTCTTCTACAACTTTTGATACTTTCCTTCTAATTTTTCATGTTGTACTTCAAGTTTTTGATTTGGTTTCTGCGTGGTAGCAGTCATAGGCTTATCCTTAGAATTTCTAGGTGACAGTGGGCTTGTTGGGCT
Organism: Picea mariana; assembly: GCA_032191745.1. Lineage (NCBI taxonomy): Eukaryota > Viridiplantae > Streptophyta > Pinopsida > Pinales > Pinaceae > Picea > Picea mariana. The sequence continues at coordinate 21,529 of JASDQU011507475.1, forward strand.
GGCCTATTCTTTTTCCTGTCTGATATGTACCCTGCCACTTTCCTTTTCCTTTTATTTTGTTGTAGAGGACCTTAATTGTCTTTGAGGAATATACTCCATTTGTGGAGTGATGGATATTTCCTTATCAGATCGAGTTCCTCCTTTTTTAGGCGTGGTCTTCCTTTTAGCTTGGGCAACTTTAAATGGGTTAACACTCTTTAATTTGCCCAAGGCTATGAAGGCAGTCATAGAGGCAACATCAAAACCACTTAGAGTATTGGATCTATCCCTCCAAGACTCAGAGAGGGATCTCTCTATTGGATAAATATTTTTTTGAATATATATTAGGCTAGTTAATGGGTTCAGAGTTTGGATTTTGAATTGGTTGGGTTGAAACAATATATGGGGGTCATTGGGCAATGGAGTCATAGCGACATATTTAATCAAAACAGATCTCTACAGGGAAACTTACAGGCAAAGATAGGCACCCCAATTGGATTCTGGAATTTGTAGAGTGGTGTGAAATAAAAGGTGAGAAGAGAGGATGGTAGCAGAGCAATGAAGAATTCTGGCGCTATCCTCTAGCAAAAAACATAAAAATTATCCAAAAGCCAGTCACAGAGTGTACCTTTAAACAAATTCTACTCTTAATTTACCATTGAATAATCAGAATAAAACGATATATAACAGGGAAAAACATATAACAGAAGGACACTTCACCAACAAATGTGCCACGAGAATCCTGTAAATGCATGTATATTACTTCTGCCAAAAAAGGGTCCTGTACACTAGCTCCAAAGCTATACAATGATACCTCTTCAACAGGGTCCAACCTATTTATTTACTCTATTAAAAACATATATATAAATCACAAACACAATCCTTAGGCTCAAGAGATCGAATTCGATCCTCCTGGCTGAAAATAACAAGTAAATCCCAAAGATTTGTAACTGCAAATTTGGCCGAAACTGCTGAAAATAAGGGTATGCTTAGTCATTTATTTCTCCCAATCGGTGACACCTGTGAAAAAATCGAAGGATTTTATTGTATATTATCTTGTATGGAGAAAAAACCTCTAGTTTCTCAAATTTCATCTCCACCTCGTCGAAACAACTCCCGCAAAATCGAGACTGTAACAGGAAAAACCAAAAATTTGAAAACTGAGGCTGAAAGAAAGCTTAGCTTCTCCAAACCATTTGCAAAATATGGAAGAGGTTTTTGTTCTTCAGCCCGTGCTGAACAAAACCCTCTCTTGTTTTTGGAAAATATGTCTCCGTTTTCCCAGAATCCACTTCGTAAGACAAGGTTTCAAAAAAAAAAAATGGGCGGTTTTGGGGTGTG
>JASDQU011507477.1:0-11343 GCA_032191745.1 Picea mariana
CAGGGTGACTTCGGCAGAAGAAAACGCTAGGAGTCAAGTGAGCGGAGAAATAGAGTTGGCTCGATCAGGCGATAAGCAGGAAATCCAAGCACTCAAAACCAAGCTGGAACAAGCCAATTCTACGATCCGGGATGGTCGATTGCAATCGGGCCAGCTGAGAGATACGATTACACGACTGCAAGCTCAACTGGAGGTCGCAGAAAATAGAGCAATTGACATTGATATCGTCAAAATCCGAGCAACTGATATTCAGAGCAGGGTTTCCTCTGCTCAACAGAGTCTGCTTAACAAGGTAGAGGAGATTCGAGAAAACTACTTGTTAATACATCGAATCTCCGAGAATCTGGTTAACAAAGAAAGAAACACAGAAGATGCCTGGATTGCTTTTCAAGAGGCAGTTATAGCGACTAACAACAGGTTTTCGGGCCCGCCTAGGCTCACCATTGTCGAACAGACTAGAGGCAATATCTTGTTAAAGAATTGGGAACAGGTTATCGCTTCGAGCAAAGAGCAGGTTCAAAAGGTGACCAATTCGTTAACAGAAGTCTGCAATGTCATGAATGGTGATCAATTAGGAATGGATATTGGAAGCGACACCGAGGCACTAAGACAGGTAAATACAGATCGGATTTCCATCAACATAAAGGAGGAAAATGAGAGGAATTCGACAGAAATTTCCGGAATGAACAGAGTAGACTCGGCTCAAATTGACAAGCATTTGATTTAGCCTAGTACTCAACTCGGTGCTCTTAAACTTGCCAATAAACAAATAGATGATAAACTTCCACAGCTGGCCCGAGAGTTCTATTTAGCCAAAGCCAGTTGTCAAGCCGAGCCTTCGCAGCTTGTGACCCAGTTTGTAGACAAGTGTATCATGTACACAGCATCCCTGCGAGGACAAGCGTCTAGCTCTTCTTGAAAATAGAATAGGTGAAATGGAGTTATTTCGTTCCCCCAGTTGTCAATATAAAGACTTCACAGATTGTGTTTCAATTTTGAGACAGATGTATCATATGTATAGAATTTAAACAAAAACAAGMACCTRGCACCTTTTTGAAAACARGTTCGGACAGATGGAGTAAGGTGGCTCCTCTGAACCGAGAGACAAATYTTGTATAAATACATCRCCAAAAKAAGAKAWAVRGGMTGGACTYTTTTGTGYTGATTGTAAGAGAGTTTTCTSATGAAGGAAGTTAATACAAAGMAAATCAAAGATTCCCGATCCTGTCCCGACTGTATTTCAAGTTTGTTTTGTCATGTTCTTTGTTTCTTTTCATTTTGCTCTACATAATTAACTTGTCTGGTTATGTTCTTTGTTTCTTTTCATTTTGCTCTACATAATTGAAAGGTATCACTATAACTTAGTGCGACTACTACTATAGTGAAGGAATTCTATTTTTCCATAATTGTCTCTTGTCCTTCCTCTGCACCGGCTATCAGCAGGTGTAAGACCAAGCTACAGTTACAGAATTTTATGTTTACTTGCACCATGTCTATTATGTTCATGTCAATTTCTTCTTCTGTGTATACGTGAGTTTTTCACTGGTAAGAATTTCATGTTACTTGCAACTAGATGTTTTTCTTTCATTTCACACCTTTGCTAAAAATCATACAGTTACAGGAAAGGGCCTTTGTTTGTTTTTTCTATTTTGTTTCTCATACGAAAAGTTCTCTTATCTCAGCCAAATTGAAACAACATTAAAATTTCTCGTTAAAATCATCTCCATACCCTTACTGTTCCACAATGACTGTACCCGCGGTAATTCAACCTAATATCCAACTCAGGATATCAGATCAAACTAATATCGCGTTAAGTCTTTTCAGCACGACCCTCAGAACTGCTAATACCTGGGAAGAATTAGAGCGTTCATGGGCAGCCATTGAACAAGATATCGCAACCCAGGAACAGTTGGAAGCCAGACGGCATGAACGCAGGAATATTCATTAGCTTCCCATACCGAAGGTAAATAAAATCCTTTATCAACCATTACCACACTTTCGGATGCCTTGACACTGTACTTTAAGCCTTAGTACAGACTCAGGAACAACACTAGGCATGTGGGAATTTTCGTTGGCACCAGTTTTGAATTATGTTTTAGTGAAATCAATCTAGAAATGAGGCTAGGGCCTCATGGGAAAGTTGATGGGATTTGTGGGTTTGTGTGGGGGTGTCACACCCACAAAGAGGATTAAAATATTCTAATTAATTGTTGAGTTTAGGAAGGGATCCTAAACTCACTCATTGGACTCCTATATAAAGGAGAGATGTCATTGTGACATTAGATCACCAATTGTTGAAGAATGGAGTTGGCATAAGTGATTTTTCACTTATGCCTAGGAGGATTGGTGATCACAACAAGAGAAAGTCTACAAGGTGGAAAATCTAGCCTTGAAGAGAGAGGTGAATAAGGTCGCATGCATGGAGTGAATTTTTTGTGCCATACACAGTTTGTAGGAGGATGAAGCATGTATATATGTGGATTGAAAAAGGACAAATCATGTATGGGGTATACATGATTTGAAGTGGAACAAACAACGTATGTCTGTGGGTTTCAAGTTGGTGAATCATGTATCTGGTTTTCTAGGAAAGTACAGATCCGTAGCAACTGACAGGTCAACAGATCGTATAGGTGATCTACAACAGATTATTGTGCAAAGGATATTTCTAGATATTGTTGAGGTTTGGTTTTCGTTTTTTTAATTGGAGGACAAGGTTGTCCTCAGATTTGTTGATTTTGAAAGTATTAGTTATGTCCTCAGTTTTGGTGACTTTGGGAGGACTGGTTTTGGTCTTCAGACTTGGAGAATTGGATAAAGTTACAAAATAGAAATATTGTGTCTCTTTTGTATTGATGATTCATCTCTGATCTTGTTGTTTCTGCTACATATTTTTTTCAGTCAATAATTTCAGTGTAAAGTTGTTCAGTGATACTTAGATCACTAGGAAGCAACTTTCAGATGTGAAATTATTCAGGTAGAGTTGCATGTGAAAATTGGCATGGTATCAGAGCTTGGGATTTGAAGAGAAGGGGATCATTTTGAGATACCTTGTTGGGAGAGAGACATATTCCAGGACTGACAGATAAGTTTCATGGGTTGAGGAGGCCAAACAAGAGTTTCAGAGGCATGAGGCTTCTATGGCATGTGAGACCTCCATGGAGGATACCCCTGTCTCAACAAGATTTGCTATAGTGAAAGAGGAGGAAACTAATCAAGAGGAATGTGGAGTAGGATTTGCTTCAGTCACAGAAGGAGAAACCAATGAAGCATATTACATAACAAGATTTGCTTCAGTGACCGAGGATACGATCAATCAAACATATTTTTTCTCAGTGACTGAGGATGCGACCAGTCAAAAAACAATTTCCTCGGTGACTTAGGATGCAACCAGTCAGACAGATTTTTCCTCAATAACCAAGTAGGTGACTAGTCAGAAAGACTGGACAACGAATATTTCTCCAGTGACCAAGGATGTGTCCAGTCATACAGACGTAACAAAGTTCACAGACCCATTTGCCTTAGTGATAGAGGGAATAGATAGTTTGGATTATTGGATTATAGATATATATATGGGGTGGACGACCTAGATCTATATCTACTATGTGTGACAGTAATGTATCCAAATGTTGGAGGATGGTATACCTCCCTCGCTAAGAGGGAGTGTTGATTTTTTTGTAGCTTTGGGAGGTATTCCTACTAGAGTCCAAGGTACCAGGCATGTTGGAATTTTTGTTGGCACCAATTTTGACTTTTGTTTCATTGAAATTGACCTAGAAATGAGGCTACGACCTCATGGGAAAGTTGATGGGCTTGGTGGTTTTGTGTGAGGGTGCCACACCCACAAAGAGGATTAAAATATTCATTTAATTGTTGAGTTTAGGAAGGGCTCCTAAACTCACTCATTGGACTCCGATATAAAGGAGAGATGTCATTCTAACATTAGATCATCAATTGTGGAAGAATGGAGTTGGCATAAGTGAGTTTGAACTTGTGCCTAGGAGGATTGTGTTGGCTGCGGAGCTTGATTATCTTCCTGATTCATAGGTCCTTGCTTTCAGTTGTGTTTATACCCCATGAAGTATTTACACCCTAGAAGTATGTACACTCTTCCACACGGGGGAGTGCAAAGGGGGGGTACCCCCTCTATGGGGTCCGGGGGGGCTATCCCCCCGGCTGGGCGGTTCGGGGGTGAAGCCCCTGAAGAAAAATTTTCCTTGTAAATGTATATTGTAATTTCATTGTAAATCTGGACTGTTCATTATAAGATCGCAGATCTAATGGTAGAGATTATGTTAGGGTTTTTTTTTTCCCTAGAAGGCAACCCTCTTTTATGAGGGAAATGTATTACGTCTATGGTGGATGGTGAATATTGTATTCTGAGATAGGAGACTGTGAGAGAAAGAAGATGAAGTTACAATGGGTTTGTTGTAGGTTGTATCCCTTCATATGATGGATAATAATAAAGGAAAGACCTGACAATTTCTCTAGTAGACGTATCCCACACTGGGTGAACCACATAAATTTGTGTCTCTATTGTATTGTGTATCTTCTATGTTTTGTTTTCACATTTGTTTTATTTTATTGCTCCACGGTCCTATTTTTCTAACAACTGGTATCAGAGCGAAAGGTAATTCACAGGAAAAGAGGATTCCTGGTTCGAGTGGGAGCAATGTCGGAAGATGGAAAGTTTAGGGTCGAGAAATTTAACGGCCAAAACTACCAGTTATGGAAGATGCAGATGGAAGATTATTTATATTAGAAGGATCTATTCCTACCATTGGGTGGAGTAGCAAAGAAGATGACAACCATGAAGGACGAAGAATGGGAGATTCTTGACAGAAAATCTCTAGGAACGATACCGTTGAGCCTGGCAACGTCGGTGGCTTTCAATATTTCCAAAGAAAAGACAATGAAGGGTTTGATGGACGCATTGGCCAAATTGTATGAAAAACCCTCGATGTCCAATAAGTTATTTATAATGAAGAGATTATTTAATATGAAGATTTCAGAAGGTGGGTCTGTTGCAGATCATTTAAATGTATTTAATACGGTTACTAATCAACTAAGTTCCGTAAAAGTGGACTTTGATGATGAGGTCAAGGCTCTTCTAATCTTGTGCTCATTGCCAAAAAGCTGGAACGTTGGTCATGGTTGTAAGTAACTCTATATATAGTTCAAATACTTTAAAATTTGATGATGTTGTTGGTGTTATCCTTAGTGAGGAAATGCGATTGAAAAGCACATGTGAGACATCAAGTAATGCGTTGAACATGGAGAACAGGGGAAGACAAAAGGATAGAGGAAAGGGCTCAGGGAACCGCATGAATTCTAGGAAGGGCAGATCCAAATCCAGACTTGGAAAGATAGAGTGTTGGAATTGTGAGAAGAAAGGACATCTGAAGAAATATTGTAGAGCTCCAAAGAAACAAAGAGATGGACAACAGGAGAGAAATCAGGAAGCAGATGTAATAGATTATGTGTTACAAGATGCTTTGATTCTTTCTGTAGATAATATCTCTGAGTCTTGGGTAGTAGATTCAGGAGCTTCATTTCATGCCACACCCCATAGGAAACATTTTCTAGATTATGTTCAAGGTGATTTTGGATAGGTTCATTTGGGTGATGATGCACCATGCAAAATTATTGGAATGGGAAAGGTAAAAATAAAGCAACGAAATGGAAACCAATGGTTGTTGAAAGAGGTAAGACATGTTCCAGATTTAATGAAAAATCTGATTTCAAAAAGGCAGTTGGAAAGTGAAGGTTCTATATCCATATCTACAGATAAGACGTGGAAGGTCATCAAAGGATCATTGGTGATAGCGAAAAGAGAGAAGGTAGGTACATTGTATTTATGTACTGGTAATACCGACTCTTCTATCTCTTTAGCTTCTACAGGAATAGATACAACACTATGGCATCATAGGCTTGGACACATGAGTGAGAAGGGTATGCAAATGCTTCACAAAAGAAATTTGTTGCCAAATCTTAAACAAATTGATTTGGACTTCTGTGAGCATTGTGTTTATGGAAAACAAAAGAGAGTCAGATTTCTCAGAGTCGGAAAAGAAAAGAAGAATGAAAGGTTAGAACTTGTGCATACATATGTATGGGGACCAACTCAGGTATCATCTCTTGGTGGCTCTAATTATTATGTTACTTTTATTGATGATGCAACTAGAAAAACTTGGGTTTATTGCATTCGACAAAAATCTGATGTTTTTGATACTTTTAAGAAATGAAAAGCTTTGGCTGAGAATGAGACAGGAAAAAAGTTGAAGTGTCTCAGATCAGATAATGGAGGTGAATATTGCAGCAAGGAGTTTGATGATTACTGTTCATACCATGGGATCCGTAGAGAGAAGACAATTCCAAGAACACCACAGGAAAATGGTGTGTCAGAAAGGATGAACAGGACAATCATGGAGCGTGCGAGGAGTATGAGATTGCATGCTGGTTTGCCCTTACAGTTTTGGGTAGATGTTGCAGATACTGTTGTTTACTTAATAAATAGAGGGCCTTCAAGCTCTTTGGATGGTATAATTCCAGAGGAGGAATGGACAGGGAAAAAATGTAAACTATTCTTTTTTGAAAACTTTCGGTTGTGAAGTATTTGTCCATATTGATAAAGAAAATAGAACAAAGCTTAATGCAAAATCGAAGAAGTGTACCTTTATTGGATATGGTGTTAATGATTTTGGTTATCGCTTATGGGATTATGAAAATAACAAATCATTAGGAGTAGAGATGTCATATTCAATGGGAATGTCATGTACAAATATCAGTTGCAAGGAAAGAAACAAGAAAAAGAAAAACAAGGATACACAATGCTTAATGAGATCACTGAAAAAGAAATTCCAAAGGAACTTGAAAATCAAAATGTACAACAACAGGAGTAGCAGGTACCTCAAACACCTGCAAGTGTTGTTAGAAGATCTACCAGGTTAAGTATACCCCCTGAACGATACTCTCCTTCATTATATTATTTATTGTTGACTGATTCTGGTGAACCAGAATGTTATGAAAAGGTAATGTAGGTAGACACCAAAAAGAAGTGGGAGCAAGGCATGAAAGAGGAAACGGATTCCTTGGAAAATAACCAGACTTGGGACTTGGTTCAGTTGCCTGCGGGAAAAAGATCATTGCAGAACAAATGGGTTTATAAGTTGAAGGAAGAAGATGGAGGAGAAAAGCAGTACAAGAATAGACTTGTTGTAAAGGGATTTGCACAAAAGAAAGGTATAGATTTTGATGAAATATTTTCTTCTATTGTTAAAATGACTTCAATTAGAACTATTTTAAGTCTTGTGGCAGTAGAAGATTTGCATCTTGAACAGTTAGATGTAAAAACAAATTTTCTCCATGGGGATTTGGAGGAAGAGATTTATATGCAGAAGCCACAGGGGTATGAGGTCAAAGGGAAGGAGAATTTGGTATGCAGGTTGAAGAAGAGCTTGTATGGCCTAAAGAAAGCTCCAAGGCAATTGTATTTGAAGTTTGACAGGTTTATGACAGAACAGGGTTATAGTAGATGTCATTCTGATCACTGCGTTTATTTTAAAAATCTAGAAAATGGAAGCTTTATTATCTTTCTATTGTATGTAGATGACATGCTTGTTGCAGGGTCTAATATGCAGGATATAAATGTGCTCAAGAAGAAATTAGCCAATTCATTTGCGATGAAGGATTTGGGTGCTGCAAAGAAAATCCTTGGCATGAGAATAACAAGAGACAGAAAAAAATCGCAAATTGACATTGTCTCNGGGTGAGTACACAAAGAAGGTGTTGGAGAGGTTTAGAATGCAGAATGCAAAACCAGTTAGTACACCTTTGGCCAGCCATTTCAAATTAACTAAGGAAATGTGTCCCAAGACACAAGAGGAGATAGAATACATGTCCAAGGTCCCTTACTCATCAACAGTTGGCAGCTTGATGTATGCAATGGTTTGCACAAGACCAGACATTGCACATGCAGTGGGAGTTGTGAGCAGGTATATGAACAATCCAGGTAAAGAATATTGGGAGGAAATAAAGTGGATTATCAGGTATTTGAGAGGTACTACTACTCATGCATTATGTTTTGGAGGTTCAGACACTTTTCTACAGGGATACGTTGATTCAGATATGGCAAGTGATAAAGACAGTAGGAGAAGCACCACAGGGTATGTTTTTACTATCGGTGGAATAGAAATAAGTTGGATTTCAAAACTAAAAAAGGTTGTTTCACTTTCAACAACAGAGGCAGAGTAAGTTGTTGCAACAGAGTCTAGTAAAGAGATGATTTGGTTACAGAGGTTTATGGAGGAATTGGGAAAGAAGTAGAATAACAACAGGTTGTACTATGACAGTCAGAGTGCCATTCACCTTGCAAAGAACTCAGCCTTCCATTCGAAGACTAAGCATATACAGTTAAGGTACCACTTCATACGATCCACCGTGGAAGATGGACATTTGAAGTTGGAAAAGATACACACTAGCCAGAATCCTGCAGACATGTTAACAAAGGGAGTAACCAAGGAGAAACTGAGTTCCTGCTCAGTGTCAGTTGGTCTTCAAGAATGAAGATGAAGATGAGAAATTTTCCAGGTCCAAGAAGGTTCAGAGTCCAACATATACAACAGTGGTGGAGTTGTTGAGATCAGTCTCCAAGTGGGAGATTGTTGGTTGTGGAGCCTGATTATCTTCCTGATTCATAGGTCCTTACTTTCAGCTGTATTTATACCCCATGAAGTATTTACACCCCAGAAGTATGTACACTCTTCCATGCGGGGGAGTGCAAAGGGGGGGTACCCCCTCTGTGGGGTCTAGGGGGTTATCCCCTCGGCTGGGGGGTTCGGGGGCGAAGCCCCCGAAGGAAAATTTTCCTTGTAAATGTATATTGTAATTTCATTGTAAATCTGGACTATTCATTATAAGGTCGCAGATCTAACGGTAGAGATTATGTTAGGGTTTTTTTTTTTCCCTAGAAGGAAACCCTCTTTTATGAGGGAAATGTATTGCGGCTATGGTGGATGGTGAATATTTTATTCTGAGATAGGAGACTGTGAGAGAAAGAAGAGGAAGTTACAACGGGTTTGTTGTAGGTTGTATCCCTTCATATGCTGGATAATAATAAAGGAAGGACCTGGCAATTTCTCTGTTGGACGTAGCCCACACTGGGTGAACCACATAAATCTGTGTCTCTATTGTATTGTGTATCTTCTGTGTTTTGTTTCCACATTTGTTTTATTTTATCGCTCCACGGTCCTGTTTTTCTAACAGATTGGTGATCTCGGCAAGGGAAAGTATGCAAGTTGGCAAATCTGTCCCTCAAGAGAGAGGCAAAGAAGGTCGCACATGTGGAGTGAGTTTTTCATTCCATACACAGTTTGTGTTAAATTTGGCAGCATCGACAGTCATTCTCCAATGAGAGGCCATATGGGCCACCCTGAGGCTAGCCAGGGAGATTTGGAGAATCAACCAGTCTTGTGAGGTATTGACAAAATCCAAGGGGAACATACAACCTCTGTGAGTCAAACCAAAAGTCAGGACGAACGAGATGTTATGTGAGTCTAATGCAAAATTCAGGGGAAACGTACAACCTCTATGAGCATAGACAATCTAGTGCAAAATCCAGGGGGAACGTACAACCTCTGTGAGCATAGACAGACTAGTGAAAAAGTCAGGGGGAACGTACAATCTTTGTGAGCCTAGTCAAACCTTGTGAGCCATGAGAAAAAGTCAAGGCATCTAGCAAAATTTAGGTTGAATATAAAATTCCTATGAGCTATAAACAAACGATATTCCTAAAATTGAAAATAATATAAATGTATTGATCTAGTGTGTTGGCACGTGTAACATTATCCACCATGAAGAGAATTTCGAATTTCCTTGTAAAGAGTCGAGTTGTAACTAAATTCTTAAGTCTAGTTTTATTTTAGAACTAAAGTGTAATGTTGAGTTGTAACTGAAGTCTTATGTCTAGTTCTATTTTAGAACTAAAGTGTAATGCTGAGTTATAACTGAAGTCTTACATCTAGTTTTATTTTTGAACTAAAGTGTAATGTTGAGTTGTAATTGAAGTCTCAAGTCTAGTTCTATTTTTGAACTAAAGTGTAATGTTGAGTTGTAACTGAAGTCTCAAGTCTAGTTCTATTTTCGAACTAAAGTATAATGCTGAGTTGTAACTGAGGTCTTTCAACACCTCAAAGATTTCAAAGCCCTGGTTGAGACACAGTCCGGAAAGAATATCAAATTCCTTCGAACTGATAACGGAGGAGAGTATGTAAATCATGAGATCCATAATCTTTTCCATGAGGCAAGGATTCAATTGCAACATATAGTTCCCTACACTCCGCAACAAAACGGAGTTGTTGAGTGGAAAAACCAATCTCTAAAGGAGATGGCATCTTGCATGCTGCATGCAAAGTCACTACCACAGAGACTATGGGTCGAAGCACTTAACTGTGCAACATACATCTGAAACAAATCTCCCCATAGATTTTGTTATCACCCTATAAGTTATAGGATCAACTGGTGACTAGGATATTATCTGTCTCTACTGTTTTTGTTGACAAATGATTTTTCATTCTGCAAATAATTTTAAAAGAAAAGAAAAGGAAAAAGAAAAAAGATAAGAAAAGAAAAAAGAAAAGAAAAGAAAAAAAAAGGAAAAGGAAAGAAAAGAGGGCATAAAAGAATTGCAATAAAAGGCCCCATGAAATAATAGTAACTTGGTCCATACCTTTCAAGCATGGCCAAGTTCTTTTTAAATTTGATGTTGATAGGGTAGTGTATAAATTTGGCTAAACAGTTTAATCTTAGCCAAAGTGTCTAGGATAGATTAGTGAATAAATCTGGCCAAACTGTCTAATCTTGGTTAGATAGCCCCAAGGTAGAGTAAATTCTTAACCCAATTGTTTAATCTAGGTTAATTGTCATAGGAAGATAGGTTAGTATGTAGGTTAGTTGCTTTATTGTTCCATTCCCAATAAAACCAGCTTGATGTCAATGTTGCACCACGTTTCATATGCTTAGAAGATCGTTTGGTCAAGGCCCCATGGTGGTGTCTACTTGAAAAGTTTGGGGAAAAACCCATAAAATACATTTATCCTAAGTTTTTCCCAGCGCATGTGTTTTTCACTCTCCATTTATGCTCCCTGCACATATCGATGGTCCTGATCACGACGCCCAAATCTATGGTGCACAAAGCATTCCGGACCCCCCCGACCATTCTGCTTTTAACCGGGGGGGGTCCGGAATCGCTGATAACATTTGTGTGCATCTGGACGGCCCAGGGTTGAGCGCTTGAATCAACGGTCAAGATTGGATTCCGGACCCTCCCATCCATTCTACCTTTAATGG
>JASDQU011507477.1:11790-22758 GCA_032191745.1 Picea mariana
CCACCGTCACCTGCCATCTCAACCCCAAATGACCCGTTGTCCATTTATTACTAGATAACCTATCCGTCATCCAACTGACCTGTCTCCTGTGCCCAACCGACCCTAGTTTAAATAAAATCACCATTATTTCCATTACTTTCGCTATTCACCCATCGCACCAGAGAAATTCATTGCTTACTCCTCCATTACTTTCCATCACCCTCATCCATAGTCAGTCGCCCCACTAACGTTGTGTTTATTGCAGGTACTATTGCAGAAATGGCGCCAAAGTCCAAACCAGCGGAAGGAGAGGAGAATCCATTTCTCCCGCCTCCTGTCGACCTGGACAAGATCCCACTGGTCGACAAAGACCGATTAATCGCAGATACCATATGCGATTTTGATTTCTCAGACCTCCAGTCATGGCTTAGGGAAGTTTTCCTGGACCAGAGTGATGAAATTGGACTCTGGGAGTCCAATTTAGCCCTTTACCTCTTTCCCCAGATCCACCATTTTCCCGAGTTCGCGCTTAAGTGTCAAGCCCACTATATTCCCGAACAAAGAGCCGCCATCTCCTCGTCCGGAGAAATCCTTTTCCTCATCACGCCCGAGTCCATAGACCAGATGATGCAAATTCCCTGTGCCGACTCTGCGTCTCCTTTCAACCTGGAAATCCTTACAGAGTTGTATCAGAAAATGACTTTTCCCCAAAGAGCTCAAATATTCGATCTTTTCCTTCCCACATCTGCTCAATTCCCTTCTACAAATCCCCCTTACATGTCGTCCATGTTCTCCACTAAGGGAAACCAGGTCATTTCTTCCCTTTGCACTCTGTTGGGATACTATTCTGATCAATGGGTAGATGAGCCCATTCTGGGTTTTTTATCCATTTTCTCCACTGATGAAAATCCCACCACCCAGTTTGATTTCAGCACATTCTTGGCAGACAATATTCACGAACAGTTCATGAATTTTGGCATGGAAGGCATGTTCAGATATTCATCAATACTAGCCTACTTGTTTGTTTTCTTCCAGGCGGATAAATTTAGTTTTTCCATGCAAAAGATGGGTGCAGATGGTAGACCTCAGGCAGTCACAGCATGGACCTCCTTGCTGAAGCACCTCTCAGACAAGACAAAGACCAGGGATTGGTATCTGTATCAAAATCATACCGAGATCAGAGTATACGGGTGCGAGTTGGCGCCTTATAAGCTACCCGAGTATTTCCCGATCAGAATCTTCGCTTTAGAATATATAAGGCAAATTATGAATTCAGATGATATCCATTTTGTATCATTGAAGAAAAAGAAGTAGCTGAGAATCAAGGGGCAGATTGGCTCCTTCATCTGCAACAGTTGTGGCGCTGGGGAAGAAGAAGATCGGATATTGAGAGAAATGAAGTTCTTCCTAAGTTTCCCATGGCATTATGATCCATGTGGGATCATCTCAGAAATGCGGGTGAAGAACAAAAACATCCCGTACGTTCATGAAGCTAGGCCTGAGGTGGAAAAATTTGCAAATCAGACAGTGTGGGAGCCTAACACATTGGTCGAAGTGGAACAGTAGGCTCCCCGAACCACTGTGCCACCAACGACCACGCCACAGGTCCCAAAGGAGAAGAGGTTGAGGCAGGATTTATCTCCGCCTGTCACTGAGGTATCTTCCGAGGAGTTCCAGCTGCACACTAAGAGGCCTAAGACTTCGTCAGTCCCTGGCCTGACAGGGGAAAAATAAGCCCCGCCTACCATAGTGACCAAGTCGGTTATTCCTCCCTTCGGTTCGAGCCTACATAAGGACATCACCCCAGCAGTGCCAAAGAAATCCTCAGACTCCCCATTGAACACTCAGTCAGGCAAGACTGGGCCCAAGCTGAGCATTTTTAAGAAGTACGAGCTGATCAAGAAAAAGAATCAGACCCTTACCAACAGTACTTGCGCTCAGTTCTGGAAGCAGACGTCGACAGCGCAGCATAGGTTTCTATCTGCATTTGACATAGAGAAAGGCAGGATGCACATGGCCTTCCTCCAGGCTCTGGTGCCTGATCCCAAGGTGATCACCGACTACAAGAGAGCCACCTTCGAATTCGAGACGAAGGATGTGCACCCAGCCGATCAGATGGATCTGCACAAGCAGACCGGAGAAATGGTTTTCTATACATTGGCACATGCTTCCGCTTCTACAGCCAAATTGCAGGTGTCACTGAACAATGTTCAAACACAGCTCAAAATGGAGAAGATTTCATCATTCGCAAAGGACAATAGGATCAAAACTTTGGAGGAGCTGGTCCTCAAGATCGGCTATGACCCTTCGAACGTCAAAGCAGTGGAGGAAATGATAAAGAAGAAGAACGATGATATAGCATCCTTGAGGAAACAACTGAAGCTCCCGTCCACAGAGGACTCACAGGCAAAGGAGATAGCAGATAAAGAAGGYGAGAAGGATGAGATGCTAAAGCTGCTCATGGAGCAGAACGCACATCTTAGAGAAATGGAAGTTGAGATGGAGAAATTGTTAAAAGAAAAAGAGCAGTTGAAGCCAATGGAATCCATTCCATTAAGTGCTATCCCAATTGCAAGAGTGAGCACAACATCTGTGACAGCAGCCCCGTCCATGACTCCATTGGCATCTCAGAAGAAGACAACCGAGATGGCTGAGTCCATGGAAGGATGAACCCGCAGGAGACAGAGATCAGCAGGCTAAAAAAGGAGATTGAGAACCTGCAGGAACTCAAATCTTCATTTCAGACCAGCCTATATAAGGAAAAGCAGGTGACAGAGAAGCTCAAGCAGAAGTTACGGCATCTCCAGAAATAAACAGTGGCAGGAAAGACATTGGTTGAGGTTAAAGAGAGTATATGGACAAACATCATTAAGTCCATGAATGAGATATGGCCCATGATCTAGATCATGTTTGAGCAGAATGAGTTAGTCCAGAGGAGCAAACAAGCCATTGAAAAGATCAGAGTAGAATTGGGAGATAGACCAACACAGGCAAACGAGATCATCAAGTTCCTCAATTATAAGACCAAGGAGGAGCTGGAAGAGCTGAATATTGAAGACAGAACAGAGACCATCCTTGAGGTCAAAAGAGTTTTGACCAAGAGAGGACTAATGCTTCAGCTGGAAGAAAAGGTTTAGCCATGGACCAGGGGGTACAAAGGTTCTTCAGTAAGATTGAGGCTCTCCAGAAGAAAGGTCTACCTGTTCTAAAGGTTATTAATGATAAACTGCTGACACTCCCGAATTACAAGAAGAGATTGGTTGAGGTGTCTAAGGACAGTTCAAAGTTTGTAGGCATACAAGGGAGCATCACCGGCAAGGCATTCTTGGATTCCCTTCAATGGGACATTAGCATCCAACATGAAATTCGATACATATTCCTCACCAAGCCTACATTCTCCAAGTATACAGAAATGGACGAAGTGTATCGAAGACTGCTCAAAGTCAATGTGCCCAGTCATCTTAGATAGGAAGAACTATACGATCTGATCGATTAGAAGATGAGCTGTCCAGGTCCAGTCAGCTGCCCAGTCAGATGAGGTCGTGCAAAGGCTTCATCAACGGTCTACCCAGAAATCAGCGTGCAGTTACACCAAGTCATCAAGCAGTTCCTAGATTTAGGAAATTTGTTAAATTGGTTAGGCTAAAAATAGATTTAGCATGTCCTGATCATTAATGACAGGAACGTTTGATTTGAGTTATAAATACTTCACCTTTCGAAGTATTGGGGGTTGTTGATCTTCACACCCTGACGCTATCAGACTGTAATATTTTTGAAGAGATCTTCCATTAATAAAAAGGAGGCACTTTTATAGGATTCTTGCGTATATTCACTGGTGATGTTTACTCTCTAAGTTGAATGTTATTCTTACTTTGTGATCATATTGTTTTCTGAAACTAATCTTTAAGAGTAACAAATGTTGCAGGATTTATCTTGTATACCCTGTTTCTGATTCGAAATATTTTAGTGTTTATCTTCTGGTGTTTTCAATTAAGAAATTTTTAACTGCTTCTTAGTTGAAATTATCTTTCTCATCTTTTCTTGTGTCCATCATTTAAGCTACTAAAAGATCCAGTGAGTATATTATCTCGCCCTGTGGAAGTCTTCCTTCACGTTTATGGTTTGTATTTCATATTTTATTAAAACATAGACCCCATAGCCCAATGGATGTGTAGACTGTCTCATCCAATTCGAAAAAATACTTTGACTACAAAATCAATCTATTTCTTTACCTAGCCTAATATTTGAAATTTGAAACATAGCTAAATCTAATAGAGAGATCCCTCTCTGAAGTTGGAAGGGCTAGATCCCAGCTTCAAAAGTGGTTGGATAAAGTTACATTTCGTAGATTTCTTCTGCTGTCAACCTCTAGGAAATTTACCAAGTGCTAACAGATTTGTCAAGGATAAGACCCCCTATGAGGCTTGGAGCGGCCTGAAACCGGAAGTGACCCACTTTCACATTTTTGGTTCACGTGCATGGGCCCGGATTCCCTCTGAAAAGAGGAATGCACTTGATCCCCATAGCACTGAGTGCATTTTTGTTGGATACCCCAACGATGTGAAGGGATATCGGCTTATTGATCTTTCCTCGGACCGGCTCATCATTGAGTGTAGTGTCCAATTTGAGGAAAGTGTCTCACATGTACCTCAATAGCCACATGCAGACACCTTCACTCTTCCACCTGTTTGAGATGATGAGCATGCACATGTCAACTCTTCTTCATATGAGAGTTCTGATTCATAGGACTCAGATGATTTAGATTTAGCTTCCATATAGTCAGATGCAGAGTCAGAGCATACAGATGTAGTTGCAGAGCTAGAGAAGAGGCCTAAGTGGGCACAAACTACTCTTCAAGATGTAGGGGATCTCGTTGGTGATCCAGTCGATACTAGGAGGAATCAATCTAATTTCGAGGAGCCTCTTGTTGCACTCATTGCCACTGAACCATTGCCATCCAGACATATTTTCTTGGTTCATTCTTCTGATCCACAGTCTTATGGTGAGGCTACTGGAAATCCCTTTTGGGAATCCGCCATGCAGGAAGAGTACAACTCCCTCCTCAAGAACCAAACTTTGGATCTAGTTCCCCTTCCTTCTGGGAGGAGACTTGTCAGATGCAGATGGGTCTACAGGACCAAGAGCACAGCAGATGGACAGATCAACATATACAAATCCAGGCTTGTCGCCAAAGGCTTTCAGCAGGTTCATGGTATTGACTATGATGAGACCTTCACTCCAGTAGCGAAGATGGATTCCATATGATGGACACTTGCCATTGTGGCAGCCAAGGGACGGAAAGTCCATCAGATGGATGTGAAGAATTCATTTCTTCACGGTGATCTCTCTAAGGAGATCTACATGGATCATCCCCAGGGATTTATGCAGGACTCATCTTTGGTTTATCGATTGAAGAAGTCACTTTATGGCCTCGAGCAGGCTCTGAGGGCATGGTATACCAAGATGGATTCCTACCAGTTTTCACATAACTTTGTACGTTGTAAATCAGACCCGAATGTCTACATGCTCGGGATGACTGATTCACTTCTACTTTTAGTTATGTACATCAATCATTTGCTGATCGTTGGGTGCTCGAATTTAGCAATTGTTGTATTCAAGAGGATTCTACATGAATTTTTTTTATGACAGACATGGGTCCGCTACACTTCTTCCTTGGAATTGAGATCAGTCAATATGCATCAGGCATCAAAATCTCTCAGGACAAGTATGCATGAGATCTCCTTGAGATATTTCACATGACAGACTGCAAGTCTGCTCCTACTCCTTTCCTATTAGGAGTCAAACTTGAGGATGGCAGGGAGACTCCATTGGTTGGCATCACACTATACAAATAGCTAGTGGGGAGCTTGTTGTATCTCGCACACTCTAGACCATACCTCTCCTATGCAGTTGGCGCAGTTTCCAAGTTCATGCAAGAGCCGCATGAGCTACATTGGAAGGCTGCAAAGTGTATCCTTCGATACATACAGGGCACCATCACCTTTGGGATTCATTATGCAATAGACTCTACATTAGATCTCATTGGGTTTATTGATTCTAACTGGTCTGGTGATAGCATTGATCGCAAGTCCACATATGGTGACTCACTCAGTCTTAGTTCCAGGCCTATCTGTTGGTCGAGCAAGAAGCAAGCTGCCATTGCTCTATCTTCAGCCGAGGTAGAGTACAAAGGGGTATTTAACATAACCATTCATGCTATGTGGCTACAACATTTTCTCACTGAGTTGGGCATTCAGTTTCATCGGCCGATCTTCATCTGGTGTGACAACCAGAGCACTCTGAAGTTCTACAGAGATCCATTTCATAGGCAGTGGACGAAGCAGATCAAGATCCACATGCACTACATTCAGGACTTAGTACACGAGGGGATCATTGACTTACAGTTATGTCCTTCAACGAAACAGACGGCATACATCTTCACCAAGACCTTCATTGAGCAAAAAATCCATTCTTTGTGAAGTCATCTTGGAGTGAAGGACACAATTGCCTAGCAACTGTAGTTCTTCTTTTTACATACATTGTACCTTGAGGGGGGGTTTCCCATGAGTTTTTCCCTCTTTCCTCACTTTATTTTTAGTTCATATTCTATACTTGGGCACCTAACATGGCCTCGTTGCCGGGACCCAATCTTTATTTTCACCATAGTGATGTTCAGGGGGGGGGGTGTTGGAGTTACTTCACACACACCTAGGATTTATTTTTCCTAAGTTTTTTACTTGTTTATTAGTCATAATTATTCATTATCCAGTCTCCTATAATTTAGGGGAGAATATTCCACCTGGAGAATATTCTCTTTCAGTTGACACTTCAATTTGACTAGTTGAGTTGAGTTTAGATGCTACATTGGTTTTGTCACCATGCAACATTGGGATCATCACCATGCTAATTTGACCTTGCCTTGGTATCATCACCAGAGTGGCGCATTAGCCTTAATTCCATAAGCTAACTCCTCACTACTCTATGTTCAGTCAGTTAACTGGACACTAGTTGACTAGTTAACTCAACTAGGTTGAAGTTCACTCCTGTAACTGCTTGAGAGACTAGACTAGGTGGTAGTTCACTCCCGTAAATATTGGTGTGTGTCCAGATCACTCTAGACCACCACTATGGCACATTGGTTCACCTCTAGTGCGAGCTCATTGAGCTATACAAAGTATATCATGTGTAAACTATTCATTTTTCACAACAGTTAATGATAATTCTTTCATTCTTTCTCTCCTTCTTCTTCTTTCTCCTATTCTCTCTGCAAATGTGTGTATCATTTTTTATCTAGATCCATTCTGTGAATTTTTAACATATTTACACATTAGAGGAGCATATCAGTGATAAGGAGGCATCATACCAAAGAAACATATCAGTGTTGTATATCAACAATAGAGGCAGCATATCAGAGGTGTATTTCAGCAAGGTCTTTTAGGTCTTTGTCAGGTCAAAGTCATTTTGGCAAGCTCTTCAAGAGAAGAACATTCATGGTGGATATTTGTAAGTGATCTTACATTATTGATGCAATAAAGGAATATCATTTGCTGGTTTTTTTATCCTTGTACAGGGTTTCCCCAAGGTATATGTGTTGTTGATGTGCATTCTTACTCATCTACATAGTTATTTCTATTCGATTATGATTTGGTATTGTTGAATTGTATTAAGCTATAATCAAAGTGTTGAAGAAAATAAAAGAATTAATCCTCATAAGAAATCAAGCTCATAATTTAAGATGGTATCAGAGCTTAAGGTGTGTTAAGTGTGTTGAAGTGCAGCAGCAAGTACACATAGATCCAAGCTAGCTTGATTAATTTTCCAGTGTGAAGTCCATGCCATCCTCCATTTCAGTCAGGGCCGAGGTTAGGCTCAAAGGAGCTACCAACTTCAATGTGTGGAAGCTCTAGATAACAAATATATTGCAACAGCATGATCTTGAGCAGTATGTGACCACGATGGTGGAGGAATCCATGAATAATGTAGGACGAGCGACCTTCAGAAAGATTCAAGAAAAGGCCAAGTGAATCATCTTTGACTCAGTCAAAGACAATATAATCCCTGCAATGACTTCGTTAATGACTGCCAAGGATTGTATGGATACCTTGGTGAATCTATATGAGAAACATGCTCCAAGTCAGAAGAGGACACTTAAACACAAGCTTAAGTATTTGAAGATTGAGAAAGGTGAATCAATGGCATATTTTTGTTCCAGGATAGCCCAGATCAGAGATAAACTTTTGGTCACAGGGGTGACAATGGACGATGATGATTTAGTGCAGGCCATTTTTGAAGGTCTTCCTTCTTCATGGGAGACCTTCTTATCCAATGTAAGTGGGAGAGAGATTCAGCCCACATTTGAGAGGTTATGGCATGATTGCCTCCAGGAGGAGAGTCACACAACTAACAAGAGCGAGCCAATGAAAGAAGAGAACTCAGCTTTAGCATCAAGATTCAAGGGAAAGAAGAAAGGCACTTTCCATAAAGGATCTCAGAGGAAGCCAAACACCAAAGGTACATTCAAAGGAAATAATATTGATACATCTAAGATCAAATGCTTTAGTTGTAATAATTTGGGTCATTTTGCTAAATATTGTTGGTTTAGAAAGAAATATCCAAGGAAAGGGAATCATCATGCCTCAACTGTTGAGGATGATGAATCCAAAACAAATCATAGTTGTCCTTCTAATGCAAAATAAAATAGAAAAGAATATTACTTGGTTTATGCCTTATCCAGTTTAGTTTTCATTAGGCCAAAAACTTGGTTAGTAGACAATTGTGCATCAAAGCACATGACAAGGTACAAGGAGATCCTCTCAGATTTCGAGACAAAATATTTTGCAGAGCATGTTGAGCTTGGGGATGACAAATGTTACAATATAAAGGGAGTAGGCTCTATCTCCTTCAGATTGGAATCTGGGGCTAGACTTCATATTGATGAAGTATTATATGTTCCAGGGCTAAAGAAGAATCTACTATCAGTTCCAACCCTTGAGGACAAGGGATATTGGGTGATCTTCAAGGAGAAGAATGCACTATTATGGGCTAAAGGTAGCCACTTAAGTACAACATAACCCATTGGAACTCGCAGTGGAGGACTGTATGTTGTGTCAGGACAATCAGTTTAGTCATTGTCTCATGATGCGACTAGCTCCGGTGAGGTGTGGCACAGAAGACTTGGAAATATTCATTACAAATCTCTTCCAGATCCACAGAACATGGTATGTGGCATGCCCTCTATTTATCTTAGTAAAAATCAAATTCGTAAGGGATGCATGCTAGGTAAAAATATAAAGAAAGAATTTCCTAGTAGTGACAACAGAGGTCAGGGCATCTTAGATTTGGTTCATTCTAATGTATGTGGTCCCATGTCATCTCCCTCACTCAGTGGTTGTGTGTATTATGCCATTTTTATTGATGATTACTCAAGAAAATGTTGGATGTATTTCCTTAAAGCTAAAAGTGACACATTTGATAAATTCAAAGTGTATAAAGCCTTTATTGAAAAGAAGACAAGGAAACACATCAAAATCCTTAGAACAAACAATGGAGGAGAGTTTGAATCTCTCCAGTTTGAGGATTTCTGCAAGTCAACAGGAATCAATAGACAGTTGACTGTTCCATATGACCCTCAGCAAAATGGAGTTGTTGAGAGGAAAAACGGGACAATTTGTGAGGCAACGAAAGCAATGATGTTTGACCAGGCTCTACCAAATTCTTTATGGGTAGAAGCTAACTCTATTGTCGTGTATATTCAGAACATGTGTCCACATGTTATCTTTAAGGACAAGACTCCTGAAGAGGTATTCTCATGGATCAAACCTGAACTAGGGCATCTAAGGATATTTGGGTGTCCCATGTATATTCATGTCCCTAAGGAAAATAGGACAAATATGGAACCCTCAGGCAAGAAAGGGGTTTTTGTGGGGTACAATGAGAACTCCAAGGCTTACAGGATTTATGTACTAGTTCAGAGGAAAATACAGGTAATCAGAGATGCGACTTTCCATGAGGAAGCCACATTTAAGAAATCCAAAGAGCTTTAGTATGAATCAAAAGAAGTTAATCTAGCTTCACCCTCTTCTAAAAATGAAGAGTCATATGAAAATGAAGAGTCATATGATCAGAGGGAGGAACCTCGTGAAGGGCCAAGTAATGAACCCTTAGAACCTCCTGAAGTGTTAGAAATAAATCTTGAAGAGCCTTTATCCAAAAGGAAGCTAGGGTGGCTTAAAGAAATAGTGTAGGAAGCAGAAAGAATAATTGCTCCCAAAGGAACTTTCAGGGAAAGGAAGAGGCCTCATAGGTTTGGAGGCTATGTTGCACTGATGATCAACATTAGTGATTTCGAACCTTCTTCATTTGAAGAAGAAGATAAATTACAAGTATGGATGGATTCCATGCTTGAGGAATACATGTCTATTATAAAGAACAATGTTTGGGACATTATTTCGAGGCCAAAAGACAAATCAATGGTTTCTTCCAAATGAATCTATAAGATCAAACATGCAGCTGATGGAAGTGTGGAAAAGTTCAAAGCAATATTTGTAGCCAGAGGCTTCACTCAGAAAGAAGGAATAGACTACGAAGAGACTTTTTCCCCTGTAGCCAAGTATACCTCCATTCGAACTATTATTTCTTTAGCTTCTGTTCTTGGTTGGAAGTAACATTAGATGGATGTAAAAACAACATTCTTGAATGGAAAGATTGAACATGAGGTCTTTATGGAACAACCAGATGGTTTTGTACTGCATAACAAAGGCACTCATGTATGCAATCTAAGGAAGGCCTGTTAGAAAAACAGGACCGCGGAGCAATAAAATAAAACAAATGCAGAAAAAAAACACAGAAGACACACAATACAAGAGAGACATAGATTTACGTGGTTCACCCAGTGTGGGCTACGTCCACTAGAGAAATTCTCAGGTCCTTCCTTTATTATTATCCAGCAAAATGAAGGGATACAACCTACAGCAAAACCCGATGTAACTT
>JASDQU011507478.1:5987-24002 GCA_032191745.1 Picea mariana
CCGCCACCCTTATCCAATGGGGGAAATATTGGAGAAATGTATAATACATTTATCCAATATTTCCCCCACCCCTTCATAATACCCTCATAATATGAGGGTGAGGGTGAGGATGAGGGTGGGGATGGGGGAAATATTGGATAAATGTAATATGAGGGTGAGGGTGGGAAGAATATTAGACAATTGTATAATAAATTTATTCAATATTCCCCCCACCTGGGTGGGGGTGGGGAAAATATTGGATAAATGTAATATGAGGGTGAGGGTGGGGAAAATATTGGACACATGTCTAATACACCCTTATATTATACTGGGGCTAGGGGAAATATTGGGTAAATGTATTATACATTTATTAGGGGTGGGGGGAATATATGATAAATGTATTATAGATTTGTCCAATATTCTCCCCACCCTCATATTATGAGGGTGGGGGTTGGGTTGGGGGAAATATTGGATAAATGTATTATACATTTATCATATATTCCCCCCACCCCCAATAAATGTATAATACATTTACCCAATATTTCCCCTAGCCCCAGTAAACGTATAATAAATATATCCAATATTTCCCCCACCCCCACCCTCATATTACATTTATCCAATATTGCCTCCACGCCCACCCTCACCATCATATTATGTGGGTAGGGGTGAGGGAAATATTGGATAAATGTATGGGAAATATTGGAGAAATTTATAATATATTTATCTAGTATTTCCCCTACCCCACCTGAGTGGGAGTGGGGAAAATATTGGATAAATGCATTATACATTTATCGAGGCGGGTGGTGGTGGAAATATTGGATAAATGTATTATACATTTCTCCAATATTTCCCCCACCCCCAATGAGGGTGGGGGTAGGGGAAATATTGGGTGGGGGTATTATACATTCTCCAATATGTCTTCCACCCCCATCCTCACCCTCATATTATGAGGGTGGGGGTGGGGAAATATTGAATAAATGTATAATATGAGGGTGGGGATGGGAGAAATATTGGAGAAATGTATTATACATTTTTCCAATATTTTCCCACCCTCACCCTCATATTATGAGGTTATGAGGGTGGGTGTGGGGGAAATATTGGATAAATGGATTGCACATTTCTCCAATATTTCTCCTACTCCCACCCTCATATTATGAGGTTATGAGGGTGGGCATGGAGAAATATTGGAGAAATGTATTATACATTTCTCCAATATTTCTCCCACCCTCACATTATGAGGGCCCCACCCCCACCCCCATGCTCATATTATGAGGGGGTGGAGTGGGGGTCAGGGAAATATTGGATAAATGTATTATAAATTTATCCAATATTTTCCCTCTCCAATATTTCTCCCACCCTCACATTATGAGGGCTCCACCCCCACCCTCAACCTCATATTATGAGGGGGTGGAGTTGGGGTGGGGAAAACATTGGATAAATGTATTATAAATTTATCCAATATTTCCCCCACCCCCACTATCATATTATGAAATATTGGAGAAATGTATTATAAAAATATGTCTACTTCATCATAATGCACATCTCTCTCTCTCTATATATATATATGGAAATTTGGAACTAAGTTTTTCTTAGGTATTAGGGGAATTCACCAATGCTCAAGTAGAAGCATTATATATGTTCAAGGGACTAATCAATCCATCCTAAAAATAAAATCCATTAAAAGACTAATGTTGTTGGAGACTCGTCAATCATAATTTTACAAATGCAAAGTCAACCTCTCAAAATTGATAAAAAAGCATGAGGGTTTGCAAGAAGCTTTAAATCGTTTTAATTTTTTAGGTGTTAAGGGATTTAAATCACCTGGTGGACTCAATAGAAAACAAAGGGATATTTACAATAGAGGGATTGTTGAGCATAAATGGGGGGTCACTATAATATCATATCTTCCATTATCATATATTTGTCAATTGTTATATGTAACATTGTTATGAAATCAATGGACACGTGATGTCAAATGGTTTAAAGATGATGGGATGGACAATAACCACTAATTTCCCCTCCACACCCCTCCATTAATCTTTCAAGAAAGGCATAAATTTTGTAATTAAGGGTGACAAGTTGGTGTTCTGTGTTGATTGTGGTATTTTAATGAAGAGGGATGTTGGTCCATGCTTGTGTATTTGGAGTTTTATCCTTCCTTGTTCCAAAGCCCTCTTCTAGCTTACTTTGTCTCTTCCTTAGGAAAGGGTTTTGCACTCTAGGATTTTCTTGCCATTCTGGAGGATTGGGGTTTAGAGGAAGGTTTTTGGTCTTGTTCTCTATAAAAACTTCTATCTTGCAATTATTTTGGATGATTTGGTTATTTTCAAGCCAAGATTTATCATTGGAACATGATGGAAGGTCGTAGGAATGTTGGTGGGTGCATTCTCCGTGAGTTTTCTAATTTGCATCAGCTTCAAAGGAGGCATGCTAGGAAAATTGAGGAGCTTCAAGTACCTTCATCTCATATCAATAACGAATTTCTATCTCATTTGGAAGATTAGAAGGCCAAAAATGTTGAATTATAAACTATTGTGGTTTGACAAAGTCATCTATTAGAGAAGATGGGTGTTTAATTTAACATGTTATATCAACCAATTTTAGGACTTTCCATGAGTTCACATTCTCTTGCATATTTTTCAAACATTTCCATTAGGGTAATTCAAAAGATCAATCAAGGAGGAGGAAATAGTTCAACATTTGCATGAAATTTGGTAAAGGGGAATGCAACATTGGAACTAGTTCTAGAGGAAGATGTCAAACTAGAAGCCCTTAGTTGACATGTTTTCCCTTGATCTGCCATATTTATATATGTTTTACAATACTATTTTACTTTTAAACTAGTTTATTAAAATATACATGAATAGAATTTTCAATTTTTTTTAAACTTATAAGAATAACTTAATTAATCAATAATCATTTGAGATTTTAAAATTGTTTAAAATTGTGCTATCAAAAAAATTATATATATATATATATATATATATATATATATATATAACTCAAAAAAATTAAAATGAAATATATAATATTTTATAAGTGGAACATTTATCCATGTAAATTTAATGAGAGAAGAACGTGAGAGAATACACATGCAAACTACCTTTTTGATATCATGAACTTACATTATTCGTTAGCATAGCATCGATATACATGCAATCCTCATGGAAATCTCTAGTTAATATTTTCAACCCCACAAATATTTTATCCACAATACGTCGTCATGTCAACAAATAGCCTAAGTTGTGATTCATCTGGGTAACAACACCAACAATGTTGTGGAATTGAGCAGTCTAGTCAAAGGACTTCTAATAGCACACAACTTAGTTTATAACAATTTCATAGTGGAAGTGGATTCAGAGGTGATAATTTAGGCCATCAAGAAAATTTGGAGTGGCTCCAATTATGACAGGGTATCAAAGAATTGGCACTTAATGATCAAATTGACATGGGTATCCACATTCATTCACACCAACATAAACATCACCCCTATGCATGTATGTAGACAAGCCAATCGTCTGGCAGATAGGCTAGCCAATGAAGCAGTTACCATGACTAATCAGGAAATTATCCTTCGTTAGGATAATGTCGAGTCAGACCAACTCAAATATGATTACAATGCCATTAATGAATTGGACAACCAACATAATGATGGGAGGACAACTAATGTCATCTCGACGTCCCCCCATTTCAATTTTCCAAAGGATAATCAATAAGCATTGAGTAATGATGATGAAGTTTCTTGAGAGGATCCAGGGTCACATGGATAAGAGAGAAATCATGATTATGATAACAAAAATTTTGAAGATAAATTGTCCTATAAATAGGACCGAGCTCATGCGAAAACAATATAGAAAGTATAAAGGATGTTCAATCACCAACACGATCCACTCCTCACATACTAGAATTCATAATGGAATAATCAATCCTCCATTCCAAAGTAGAATAATGCAATCAAGAGGGAGATAATGGAAGTTCATGAATACCAATGGTTTCAAAAGGAAATCCAATAGAGGGGAAGAATTAAAATCCTAGGTCACTATGATTCCTAGAGGAAGTTTGAGGAGAGAAGTAAGCAGGACAACCCCTCGGAATAAATGGTTTAGTATCTCCTAGAATTTGTATAGTGGTGGTGCTTCAATCAGTAGGAAGATCAACATGAGGGGGAATCCAGTTTACCTAAGAAGTGGGTTACTGACTGGTAAGATCTTCAGGACTCGTCAACGTGCTCAGTTGGGACCACCAACATAATCCCACATAGTATTCCATTTGAGGGGTACCTCTAAGGTGTTTTCATAATTGGAAGGTCACTGGTGAACTGTGTATTTCAACCCCCTTATTAACAAACAACCTCCACACAAGGTTTAGTACAGAATGGAAGACAAGAACAACAATCCCTAGGAACTCGGGAAGAAGTCAGTTTCCAAAGGGAAGGGTATCCTCTACCATGAAGAAGTGCCCCAAGATGAGGAGAAAGGAAAAAAAGATAAAAGAACCCTGCACCAGGATGCAACAAACCAATCATAGAAGGGAAATCACATCACAAAAACACATAAGGAGGGTGAAGAAGTTAAGAATTTCTACCATAATTAATTCAGGCCAGAGACCAAAGCATATTTGGAATACTTTGATATGTGGGCATAGTAATGGAAGCAAGAAAAATCCAAAAAATAAATATCAGAGGACATGACAAGTTGGGTTAAGGACTATGGGTTCTCATGAACCAATTCAAAGACATGAATCTTCAAAAGAAAATCAAAATGTATTGAACATTCAAATAAATCATGGCATGGGTCTTGGAGGAATAGAGCACCCCTCAAACATAGTTCATAGCTAAATTGGATTAGATGAAAAATAAGATAGTGCTTCTGGATAAAAAGGTTGAAGCCTTGGGTTGATATGCCATGCAGGTTTGTTTTCTAACTCTAGGAATCCAAGGTACAAGGAAGAGAACTCCACAAGGGAAATACACTCAACAAAACAATGGAGGGGGACCTGCAAACCCAATTATGATTGATAAGGATGTAGATCAAGAAGACCATGGAAATCCCCAAGCCAAATCAGAGGCACCTAAACAAAATTCTCAATATTAGCACCGAATTGAAAATCCAGGTTTCTCTATGTTTCCATACTGGCTATGTTTATCATCATAAGAATATACATATATTTTCTATCCATAAGTATAGGAAGATAGTCCATAATAGTATATACATGACACTAAGAAGTAATTGGTGGAGACACATTGAAAATTGTTGGACAAGCATTTTAGAAATAATATACATAAAATACTAAGTATAGCAGAAGTGCGCAGAAGAAGGAAGATTCAGGAGTGCAAAGTTGAGGCACAACTATGAGTATAGTGCATAGAGAGAAGAATAAAGAAAAGGAATAAAGCAGAGAATAAAGAAGTCTAAAAGGAAGGATGACAACCTTATGTGCTAAAGATAGAAGGATGTGCAAAAGAAAGAAGAACATCACTCAAAGTGCAAAAGTAGCATGCAGATGGAAAAATAGGTGAAAGAAACCCGAACGACAAGTTAACTTGAGTTATCATGTATTGTAATAAGGTTTTGGGATGAACAAAGTAGGGTTTTGAAGCCCTAGAATTTATGTATAAATATGTAATTGGTTGGGAGATTAAGGGTTATGTTCTATTGAAAATGAAGAGTGATAGGATAGGCTGAGAAGGAAAGAATCGATGTCTAAATGCTAAGGATATGATGCAAAGAGAGAGAGAAAGGCTTGCACTACAGCACAACTAGGCTAGTAGAAAGGAAAGATAAACATGATGTATCTTTGTAAGTGCAATGCACAAGCCTGAATCAATTGCCAAACACATAATAAAGAAGCCAGTCATTGTGGGCATAGCCCAAAGTTGGTTAAACAATGTTAACTCCTGTGTTGAATTTATTTTGTTTGATTGTTCATGGATTTTTTCTGAATGCATATTAGATTATATTTGTCTTGTGTATGAACACTGCGCAATTTTTACAACTATTACAATAATGGGTTTAAGTTGTAATATGGAATGTAATGGTAATATGAATCTGAACTCACTAAGTAGATAATGAAGAACAAAGACAAAACAACATGAAAATAACCAATAAGTAAGAATGAATAGAATAATCACCTCCCATTCCCTCACTACTGTAGAAACTTGGTTCCTACAGTCCCAATAGATACCTTAGGAGAGATTTCATCTGCATGTAGGTGATGTTGAAAGGGTTGGTGTCTGAAGGGTTTTGTTGGTAAAATATAACTCAAACCTAGGGTCTTACAACTACGTGCATCACCAAAAAATGATTTATTCATGCGATGTATGTCAAAGAGTGGGAAAGCCATCTAGGAGGGTTGAAATTCCTTTAAATCCACAAGTTACATTGTAAGAATTTGATAAATGGGTCATAGACTCTATGGGTCCAATCAACCCACAAGAAATAAGATCAGGGGCAAGGTACATAATAATTTTGACGGAGTATTTGACAAGATGGGAAGAAGCAACACCAGTCATAGAATGCACCGCAGAGACTCCTACATGATTTTTTTTTGAGAATGTAGTCACATGATTTGGATGTCCATGCATATTACTCAGTGATAAAGGAACACATTTTTTGAATAAGACAATTGCAGCATTGACCAAGTAGTTTCAAATTCATCATCAAAAGAGTACATTGTATCATCCTCAGGCCAATGGAATAGTGGAAGCTTTCAATAAAATCATGGAGAATGCTTTGACAAATATTTGCAATGTAGGGAGAGATGATTGGGACTTAATATTTCCTGCAGTTTTATGGGCCTACAAGACGACAAGGAAAAATTTGACAGGGAAGACACCTTTCAGGTTGGTCTATGGAATAGAAGCAATAATTCCAATGGATTTTATTCTACCTAACCTATGCATTGTGGTGATCACTGATCCTTCTGGCTCTGGCACAGTAGAGGAGAGATTATCATAGCTGGTACAACTTGAGGAAGATCAGTTTTTCATAGGTTTTCATCAGCAAGTTCAGAAGGAAAGAGAGAATGCATGGCATGATAGACGCATTAAACAAAAAAAAAATTCAAGTGGGATATTTGGTATTACTCTATGACAGCAAGTTCATGCAGCATCTATGAAAGTTTAGAATGCACTGGTTAGGACCATATGTGATTCAACATGTAACAAAGATAGATGTTGCGCATTTGGAAAACCTAAATGGAGAAGTCCTTGGAGTAATTGTGAATGGAATTCGGCTGAAACTCTATAGAGATGGTCGAAAGTCTGTGCAGCAATCTAGGCTACGCCATAACACATATATCATAGTAATTGTACTATAGTAGGAAGATAAAGCAAAACAAAAACATATAAAAAGTTAAAAAATATATATATAGAAAAGAAAAAGATTATAGAGTACTAAGGTGTCAGAACTTGCGTAGAAGGAATGATTATCGCGCATCAAGATGAAATTGTGTCAATTAAGAAAATACTACACATAAGAAAAATACTGTGACACAAACATATGGAAAAGAAACAAAAGTTGCGTAGTTTGGCACTAAAAAGAATGTTAGAATCATTCAGGCATGAAAATGACGATGAAAAAGTGGAAATGATGGGTCATAAAGACATCATATAATCTTAAATGGTACAAGTTATCAGAAATCATGATAGATTGGCAATATGAGGAAAAAATCACATGACAGATTTGGTAATAAAGCCACATTTATTTAACCATTCATCAAAATCTTTGGCGGATTGGACAAGTTAGTTAATGCATGAAGAGGTATGCACAATTGGAAAGGAGGAAAAAAGCAATTGAAGGTCACTAAGTGTAAATCATTGTTACTAAGAGATGCATGCAAGAGAGGGAAAACTAGAGAAAACCAGAGTGAACCCGAGTGACTCAGAGCCAAACTACAATGACAATAGAACAACCAAGGAGAAAGTAAAGGAGCATGTCGCATAAAACAATGGCCCCTCCTAAATTTGGAGCACCATTAGTAGTGGCATGAAAGGAATTGAAATGACTAGTAGATGCACCAGAGGTTGAGGAAATACCTGGATCATTGACTTTGGCTTCACAGGAAAGCTTCCACAAGGATTATTTCCTGCCAAGGAAAGACAATGCACCTTAGGTAAAAGTATCAGCAGATGGGAAATACCCACTGGAAACATCACCAATCCCACCTGGTGTAAGTAATGAAGGAGACATGCTTGGAAAGATTTCCACCCTCAAATTTGTATACCACAATATCACAGACGAAAAAAGGTTTCCCGTGCTGACCAGGGAAAATTACTTGTGCACTAAGAGAATATCGGGCATAGGAGTGATATTGCTAGAGACACAGATGTGGGAAACAAGACTCGAGAAGTCGATAATACTGAAACTATTGAAGGTTCCACACATCAGAGGTAGCTTGGAAATCAAGGCCCCTATTAAGTTACTGCTCAGCTACATCCATGGAGCTACATTGTGGCTTGACCCACCGATGTTAATTTATATTGCAGTGATTGTGCGACACAGGGATACCAAAATTCAGAGAGGATCCAACCATTTTGTTCAACAAGGCAGGGGAGAGATCCCTATCAGAAGTAATGAAGGAAAAATTTCACACCTTCTAGGGGAAAAGGGGATTGGATGTCACGAACATCAATGATAGTGGTTTTTGGTTTGCAATGTAGGTGTTGGCCTACAAACTGTTGTGCAACTTCCATAAGGATGAAGTATCAACATTAATGATCGCAGCCATAGAAAAATGCTCAAAAGGGGTCCAAATGAATTGGGCCACCTTCTTAGTGAATCAATTTTTGATAGACTATATCGAGGCCGAGGAGAAGGGTACAAAATTTCATTATGCATGGATTTTGATTTTGATTGCACTGGTAGGATGGTAGGAACTGGACTACTACCAATGCATGGGAACAATCAGTAGAGGTAATATACTCGTTCAGTATACCAACTTATGGAATAGGAAAAACAAAAGGAGGAAACAAGATAATAATGTAACATTATTTGTATACTTTGATAATATTAGGTATCTAATCGAACATACATCACACATCTCAATCGATACAATGGAAACCTACAAGGATATTGCATGATTCAACGTAGGCATGCACCATGTGTACGTGCAAGAAATGAAGAACCATGTGCACCACTGGATGCCAACCAACTATAGGTTGACAATAGAGGATGTATGCTTGATCGTGAATGATTGGAAAGATGGGTGGAAAACCCTAGAAAAAAAAATGGCGCATCTGGAAGATGAATATGAAAAGGATAAGAGTGATGAAGAACTGGATGAGGGGCAAGGGATTGACTAGAACAATGGCGCGGGAGGTACACTCGGGCCATCAACAACAAATGCACAACAAATAGTCCCCACGGCAGGAGTGAAACACAAAGATAAGGGGAAGGAGCCAGCAGGAGGGGTGTGAAAGAAGACTAAAGCACACAAGGAACCCCTAGTTTATAATTTGACCAATGATGACATGGACCGAATCAACTACCAAGTACATTATGTCGCGAAGTAATTCATTGAGGAAGCAATAAAGAAATATGAAGAGAAACACCAGAAGGTGCAAGAGCAGTTAGTAACACTACAACAACTCTTGGAAGTAGCCATAATAACAAAAGAGTGCATGACAGAGGTAGGAACARCCACAATTCTAGTGGAGAAAGCAAAGATTTCTCATCCAGTATTAACCAAGCTAGCAGCTAGGCACAGAACACTACCAATTTAGATGGACGCAATTGAGTTCCCAAYGACAGAATTACAAGAACATGTGAAGGAGATAAGCCATTTGAACATAGTGGTGTCCTGGATGTCCATACACATATTGCAAAGCTTGAAAATAGGAATTTTGTATGAGATTAGTATCCGAGGAGATGAAGAACACCAAAAATTTACCAAAGTACAAGATGAAAGGGCTCAATTGCAGCAACAATATGAAATTTTTCTACATCAAAAGAGCGTAGTGGAAGGGCAAGTGGAAGGAGTAAGGAAGGAAAATAATGAGGCTAAGGAAATGGCCATGAAAGCTTTAAGGGAAAAATAAAAAAGCAAGAAAAAAGCAATTGTCCAGAAGTTGTACAATGAAATGCCAAAGGTCCCAATAGTAGTAGAAGCTACTATGGAAGAGAAGGTGTTGAAGATTGGTGAAGTCATCAAGCACTTTTGATTGAAGATTGAGGACCTAAAGTTGTGATGTATACTGGGGACATTATCGGAGGAGTGAGAAGGAAGAGAAATAATGGAGATGAAAGTCTTTGCCAACATCAAGAAGGTGGAAGAAGAGTGCACAAAACTCTATGAGGAGAGTGAGAAAATCTGGACAAACTTGGTGGAAGATCCAGAGATGAAGGTTGTGGAGGCCAAATTAAGAGAAGCGCAGGAAAAGGCCTAGCGATATTCAAAGAGAATAAACACACTCCCACCGGCCAAACATATGATATCCATTTTGGCACGGAGGAAGTCATACATCGAAGTTGAACATATGAGAGATCAACAAAAGATCCTTCAACAGTTCTTAGGATCATTGTAGGAAGAATAATTGAGGGTGATAGGTGAAATGGCCACTACACAGGGAAAGGTGAAACAAGCAACACATGAAGAAGAATAAACAATTACATATTTGATTACACAGGGGGGAGAAGAGATTGTGGAAACATAGAAAGAAATAATAAAGAAAGTTGCAGCAGTTAAGGAAGCCTCCATAAATTCATCCAAGGATGGAGTAGTGCACAACAGGCCTAAGTGGCTCGAGACGAGCCATAGGTTAGTGTTGGGGGCATGTTGGGCATGATTTTTGGAAATAAAATACATAAAAATACTAAGTATAGAAGAAGTGCACAGAAGAAAATAAAGAAGGAGAAGAAAGAGGGAAAAAAGGAAAGATGACAGCCCAACGTGCTAAAGATAGAAGGATGCACAAAAGTAGGAAGAACAACAATCAGAGTGCAAAAGCATCATGTAGACAAAAAAGAAGGTGAAAGCAGCCTGAACAACAAGTCAACTTGAATTATCATGTATTGTAATAGGGTTTTGGGATGAACAAAGTAGGGTTTTAAGCCCTATAATTTATCTATAAATATGTAATGGGTTGGGAGATTAGGGATTTTATTATGTTGAAGAAGAAGAGTGATATGATATGTTGAGAGGAGAAGAATTGACGTCTGAATGCTAAGGAGATGATGCAGAGAGAGAAAAATGCTTTCACTGTAGCATGACTAGGCTAGGAGAAAGGAAATATAACCATGATGTATCTTTGTAAGCGTAGTGTGCAAGCTTGAAGCAATTACCAAACACATAATAAAGAAGCCAGTCATTGTGGACATAGCCCAGAGTTGGGTGAACCATGTTAACTCCTGTGTTGAATGTCTTTTGTGTGATTGTTCATGGATTCTATATGGATGCATATTAGATTGGATTTTTCTTATGTATAATCATTGTGCAATTATTACGACTGTTACAATAATGGGTTTATGTTATAATATGGAATATAATGGTAATATGAATATGAACTCACTAATTAGATAACGAAGAAAAAATATTGAACAATGCACATAGAACCAATAAGTAAGAATGAATAGAATAATCACCTCCCATTCCCTCACTACTGCAGAAACTTGGTTTATGTAGTCCCAATAGATACCTCGGGTGAGACTTCATCTACATGCAGGTGATGTTTAAAGGGTCGGTGTCTGAAGGGTTTTTTTTTTCAAAGATAAATCAAACCTAGGGTCTTACAACCACGCATAGTGCCAACAACAATATTTTTCTCCATACCCTGCAACATGGTTTCCTATATGGCAGGGCACAAGGTATAATCTTTGTAACATTTTGTTTATAATAGATATATAGATACTTGATTACAAAAATGAAGACAAATATGTAATAAGAAATGGTCTGTGATGTTAAAAAGTGTGTTAAGAATCATGGGAGGGATATGTAAGACAAAGAAATATAAAATTAACATGGTTTACTTTTTGAAGTTGGGAATCACTTTATAAAAGGAAACAATTTTATTTTGGGGATAGTATTTAAGTTAAATTTTCAATTTTTTAGATAAATAATATAATTTAAAGTCGTTATAACAATATATTCATTATGAGTTCAACATGTCAATTATTAAAATAAACTTTAGGTGAAAAGGATAATAATCCATCTCACAATTATTTGAATTAAATCCAATTGAAACACACATATTTAATAGTCATTTACAATAATTATGTATAAAATAAAGATAATGATCATTAAATGAAAAGAAATCATATATTTTAATTTCGTTTAAGAAGATAGTATTTTCGAATAAATCTATTTGTATGAGTATTTTTAATTTATGTTTACGAGAAGTTAAATTATATTTCTAATATGRAAAGAAGAAGTAATAATAGTTGGAAAGTTTTTTATTTTTATTTTGATAAAAACTATAAAGTTGAAAAATTTTGGTTTTGAGAAAAAAAAAAAAGGTATTCTTCAATACACTTGTTATTCTAGTGATTTTATATGGCTGTGARAATTGGAATTGTAATATTTCTAGGAAGGCATTGTAATATTTCTAGTAAATTTTAGACAAAAATCAAACAAATTCTAAAGTGTTTTATAAAAAATAGCCTTAAAATTAAGGGAAATACATTCATATCTAAGAGTAAGGATATGATTAAGTATTTTTTAAAATAGAAATG
The DNA here is from genome assembly GCA_032191745.1 of Picea mariana. NCBI lineage: Eukaryota > Viridiplantae > Streptophyta > Pinopsida > Pinales > Pinaceae > Picea > Picea mariana. The sequence goes on from JASDQU011507478.1 coordinate 18,632, forward strand.
GTTAATATATTTGTATTAAAAGGGGGTTGCAACCAATTTGTTCAACTTAGTAATACAAAAATATAAGAGTTTGATTATCACTAGCAGGTTGAGAGAATGAAAAAAACCAAAAATATTATCCAAAATCTTATTTTTCCCTCCTACCCACACCCTGTGAATATGATAAGGGCATGCATATTTCCTTAGATATGGATTTAGGAGAAACTTTATGTGACAAAACATGTGAACTAAAAAAAAAATTACATTAAACTTGGCTCACTAAGGCCTTCTTCTTTTATTCCAACCTAGTTCTCCACGGCATGTTCAATTGGTTGTATGTCCACATCCACTAATATTCCTTCTATTTATACTCCTTTCATGAAATTCTCGGTCACAGTGAATGGGCATAAATGAGTAGACACTTCCTCCTTTACATTGCATGGGAAAGACTGCATGGGGATATCTAGAAGTTAGAGATATTGCAATCCTAGTAACTAGAGAGTGTGTGGAGCCCATCTTGTTAGTTAACACATAATATCTTCTTTGATGACTATGCATGCTTGTTGGTCTCGAACTGCTATAAATATTTTTTAGTCCCAATCTTCCTTCCATCCTGACCACCTCCTAGAAGATTTGGAGAGGTCACTCTTTGTCTATGAAACTAGTTCTCACATCCCTTGATCCTCGTCCTAACCTTTACCAAATCACACATAATGTAGCGCCCAAACCTACTTTGACTGGTCATTCTTTCCTTAATCACACAAAGGAGTGGAGCCAAAGTGTCCTCACAAATTGAGGCCCTAAATTCCTATGAAACATAGAGTTCATTTCCTACCAGACCTCTAAGTATATGCCTAAAACATCAAAATCATTCTTTAACCTGCAATACCAAGGCCATACCAAGGTCACCAACACCAACAAGAAGTGAAATAATCAAATTCACTTAAACCATCAACTGACAAGAACTCAACAATTTCAAAAATCCATATTCGAAAAACTCCATCCAACATAGTTCCTTAATAATTTCTACAACATACTTAGAGTTATGATGAAGCATACATGCTCTTGGGTAATTCAATTTCCCCACCATAATCACATGCTTTCCCTTATGGTTGGAATTATGATGTTTTTCCATTGTGTTGTTGATAAATTGTCATGGGAGGGGCTATAAAAATATACCCTCGCCATTTAATTTGAATATACCTTCTCCCATTTCAACTTCTTCATTTGCTTGACTACCCACTCTAGTGTTGAGATTGCATAGAACCTGAAAGAATTACATTTTTTGGAATCTTCTACCATTTCTTGAATTCTTATGATGAGGGGCGATAGCTAGATATCCTTAAATATCATTTTGTATTGTAAATGATGAATCACTATAAAACGAGTCCCTTATCATGAATGTTCATTCAATTGCCCTCTCCTTGACCCCAACAAGGCTTTGGAATGTCAACAAAGCCTTCGCCTCAATATTAGATGCCAAGCCTAATCCATGTGCATATTTAATTTTTTTATTTCCTTTTGGTTCAACAATGATTCCTCATGCACCTACCTCCCCTCTACAGCTACCTCCCCTAGATATGATTAAGTATTTAATGTACACACAGAAGATAATTAACATGAAAAATTAGAGGCTTCCTATCACTACTTCAAACATTCGTAAAAATCACTAAACAATCAAAAGATGTGCACTATAGATGTCATTTTTTGTTAAACCACTGGAAAAGTGTGGGGGTACCCTTCAAGATATCAATATTGTTAAGGAAATTATAATAACTAACTTTAAAGAGAAAACATGGAATGATAAGGAGTCTAAGAATAAGATAAAGTTGTACAAAGAAATCATTAAACCTAAGTTAAAAGACCAAAAATATCTTCATATTGTTGTTGGCTCAAAAAATAAAATAAATATTACAAAGAAAAKATCAAATTCACACCGACTTTATAATAAAACTRGATGTTGAACAAGACCTAAAACACCTTGGCACGAAAGAAGTTGTAAATCAATGAAACAATTAAAGTAGAGGATGAAAGCACTTTCTCTTGGAATTCCTAGCCACAGATGTAATTTGAARGCCAAATTGTTTATCATGCACCATTTTAATGGTCATCAAATACATTTAAAAAATCTATCTTCCTATCATCAAATATAAAAAAAATGCAGCAATATGGTGATATTGATTTCAGATTCCTACCCTATACTCCAATATACAAAAACATTATATTAATTTAAAACATTAAAAATATAGCTCAACTTAGTAACTTATATATCTATAAATCTGGTAAACCCAAGTTAATGTTAATTAACAATAATAATAATAACAAATATTAATAATTAAATATTTTTCATATCGTAATATATTAAAAAAACTAAAATGTATAAATTGTAACGAAATGAACTACTTAATAAATTTTTAAGTTACCTAAAATGAATTATGCTACTTATTGACTCAAACTCACTTCAATCTAATTATCTTAATAATCTAATTACAAGTCAAAACTAATATTCTATAATAAAAGCAAGTTCTAAAATGAATTATGCTACTTATTAACTCAAACTCACTTCAATCTAATTATCTTAATAATCTAATTTCAAGTCAAAACTAATATTCTATAATAAAAGAAAGTTCTGATATAAAAGAAAACATTTATGATGATACTGCTTACCCACCTTAATCATTAAAAAAATTGTGAAACCCTTCAGACCCCACATTATGCAAAGACCTTGGGCCAGGTCACTAAAACATAGAAAGATTTTACTTCATGCTTAACTCCTTTTCTCCTTTATGAATTTATTCTTTTAAACAAGTAATTTATTCATATCTTTATTTTATTTTTGTTTATAATTTATTAATTTATAAATAGCTTATTTCTTTTTCTACACTTTTCAAATGAATAAAATTATTATTAATTTAATTTTTTTACTATTTTATTTTGTTAATCAAAATTTATTCTTTATTTAAATGATAAAATAATTAATATTTTACCATGAATAATTTTATAAAAAACACTTTATAATGAGACTTCATCGTTTTGAAATGACACCTTTCTATTTGATTAGCCTCATTATCATTCTTTATATGATATATGATCCTCCTGGTTAATGGGTTTGTTTTCTTATCTACTCTTTGCAATCACTATTTTACTAATCCACTAGACTTATTGTTACATACCAAAATGTGATACAATCGTTGTCACACTTAAGTTTTGCAAGTGTCGTATGCATTTACACTTAAGTTTTGCAAGTGTCGTATGCATTTGATCAATTGTCATATGCAATTTACCAAGTGTTGCATGCACCTTACCAAGTGTTGCATGCACTTCATTAGTGTCATGGCTTTGACATTATGGAAGAACATTTGTTTTAATCCTTAATCAATGTAGAGGAGAAGAATTCATCATGAGAAGGTCAAAAAATTGACTTTTACCTTGAGTTTTGACCCATTTTTGAAGTTCAAATCTCCCCTTCCCATTTCTAGGGAGCATTGAAATCTTATCAACGCTCCCCTGCCCATGTACATGGAACCTTGACAACACTTTGTGCTCCATACTAGGGGAGCGTTGAAGTGGTTAGAAGAAGTTTTGGTCAATCCACCTTATTCTAAGGGTTAGATCCAAGATTATTTTAAGTGGTTTTGGTCGAGGGGTTGAGTCACCCATATTCTCTACATTTTGGGTAACCAAATCCTAACCTAAGGAGCTAAATCTTCAACCATTTCCTAGAATCCTTCATGGTGGTTAATCCTCCCAAATCCTATATAATGAGGCCACTCAAAGGTGAAAAGGGAGAGAAAGGATTTCAGAGTGTCAAACCTTTTATCTTGGAGGAAGGAATCCATCAAAGCATCATCATTCTGATCTTGATACTATTAGGCAAGGGATGGACTGGAGATCTTGGAGGAGATACTACAACATTAATGGTTAGTTTGTAAGTACTTCACCATGTTTCTCCATTAATATAACTTGGCCTATTTCTTTCATATTGTTTTTAATACATGTATGTCTATATAGATAGATATGCTCTTGTATAATGATATATTGTAGTATGTCTATATAGATAGATATGCTCTTGTATAATGATATATTGTAGTATGTCTATATAGATAGATATGCTCTTGTATAATGATATATTATAGAATTAGAAATTGTAGAATCTAGGAAAATGTTGGTGTTGTTTGAACCACTTCCAGGCATCAACGCTCCTCCATAATGACCCACAGAGCATTGAAAACCATTATCAACGCTCCCTTCTAGTGTCCTGAGGAGCGTTGACCCTTGTTCAATGCCCTGTCTACCTATTTACAGGAGTGTTGATCTCCTTCTTGGGTCGGTTTTCAGCTTAGTTTGCTTTCTTCTCCTCATATTTTTCACTCAGATATTTGCCTCAGAGTCCTCTGAACTTGGCTATGACTTTGTTTGATTAAAATAATTGTAATGAACAATTTTTTTTTCCTCCTTTGAGATTGCAACTCTTACAAAATTAGGGAATGAGCATGACTACCTTGGGCTAACCTGATCCCTTATTCAAATTATGTCTAACCAGTGGTTTGATCCTCATCACGAAGGTTTTCAAACTCCTGACTTCAAAACTTATGTTGAAGTCTTCTTCGTTCATTTGGAATTGAAACTTGGCATTTTTATTCTTTCTACTCAACTTTCGAGGTTTTCAAACAGTTATTTCCTTTTTATTTTATCATTTTCAGTCCTCGTTTGAACAAGTTTTCTCACACTTGAATTATGTCACTTCTCATCAAACTTTTGAGTGCACTTTGTTTGGTTTATTTTTTATTCGTGTTCCTTTATGTCAAACATTGATTTCTTTCATTCTCATTGAAAGTTAGGAAGCATAAAAGTTTTGCATTTGAAGATATTTCATTGCATATACAATCAAACAAAGAGAAATTTGTGCATTCTTAGGAATTTTGTTTTAGTACATGTTTTGAAAGAGCTATTCTTTCATTTTCTTTAGGATTTTAGAAACATGTGTTTGATAGTTTGGCATCATTTTGAAAATTTTCATGATGTTGAGTGATTGTTAAGAAGAAAAAAACTCTTCTCCTTCTCATAGATAGAATTCATCGAAAATAAACGTTTGCATTTCATTCTTTTTTCATTCTATTAGAGTCGAATCTCACACATCATCAATTTCATCTCCGTGGACCTTTCTAAGTAACAAATCCATTAAAACCAACCAGCATGCTAATAAAATAAACTAGACATCTTTTCGATTTGTAGTACATCAACAGTAGCATAAGGTTAGAATATTTGGACTAGGAATAGTGAGTAAATTGTCTAAGATTACTAAACAAGATTGCAGAATACTAAAGAGTGATAAAATCCAATTTCCCTATAAGCATAGCTAGGAACCCCCTCTAACATAAGGGATAAACAC
>JASDQU011507479.1:3577-22560 GCA_032191745.1 Picea mariana
AATGTCCTTAATTTGTCCTAGCATATTATCCATTTGCTCATACACCTCCCCAATGATCGATTGATCAGAATCTGCAAACCGAATTGTGTTATAAATTGGCTTGGTGAGCTGTAAAACATACTTGACCTGTGTACACAAATGGCTATCAAGGACAGTGTGCTTTGCTGCATCCATGCCATCTCTATCAGTGCTAATTTCATCCCAGTCATCACTCATCACCATAGCACCCAAAGCCTGTCTCACCCTCAATAAGCGTCTGAAGGTGAGGAAATAGCTTCCAAATCTAGTCTTTGCAAGCTTAAGTAATTGCAATTTAGAGTAAGTGCCATAAAATGCATTAATCCTTGAATGCCAGGTGATAAATTTAATGAGTTTCTTCCCTCGCTTGTACAAATCATTAATCCATGTGCATTCTTTATGCTTGATGATATCATGCATTAAAAGGTTCAATGTGTGCACCAAACAACCAGACCAAAAGATGTGAGTATATTTTCGCTCAATGATTTTTTCTGCTCCTTTACAATTTGCTGCATTATCGGTGATTACTTGAATCACATTAGTAGGACCAACCTCATCAATAGTTTTCAGTAAGATGTCTGCTATGTTCTGAGAAGATGCCATGACTAATGAGGAGTCATGAGCTCCAAGAAACACTGCACCAGTGGACGAAACACCAAGGATATTTATCAAATGTTGGTTTCTAACATTTGTCCAACCATCAGATACAATGGATACCCTAGCATCTGCCCACCCATTTGTAAACAGTGTAAGAGCTCTTTTGACTTTTGCTTTTTCATTGTCAAGTAACACAGTTCTAGCCTTTTCATATTCGAGGCTCTTGTATCCAATGGAGGCTTTGTTGACGGCTTTAACCATGGAATGCCAATAAGGGGAGCATAGAACATTGAATGGCACACCACATGCATAAAGAAACCTTGCCACTTTTGCATCCACTTCCTCCCTGCCAGTAATATCAAGGAAATCTTCTATGGTTCTCTTACTTCCTCTTCCACTTCCACAGGGTGAGGACTTTCCACCAAGTGAAGAAGATGAAAAGGGAGAAGATGCATCAGGTTGAACCTTTGTTTTTTAGTATTCATTCTTTGCGCAACTTCCTCTATCTTGATGTAGTTTTCCCTCTCTTCCTGTGTTATCTTGGGGCAAATTTCAATACCAATGGACCCTTTGTTATCATCATTGTCTAATACCCCACAAAGATGCCTCCTCACACGGGTGTATGAATTGCTATAAGGTTTTCCTGGACGACAACCATGTGGGCATAAAAACTTAGTGGTTCCACCACCTCTACCCTCCTCAAGTTTTGTGACATACCTCCACAAGGGGGTTCATGAAGCTTTGCCACTATCAACTTCATTATCATCCCCTTCACCACCCTCCTCTCCTTCATTCATTGGGTAGTCTGGGTCATTATGAGAATGACCACTATCATCTTCTTCATTCACATGCCTACTCCCCATCAACACCATGAGAACCAAAAATGGAAGGAAACACCACAAGAAAAACATTTTCTTCAAGTTTTAGGTGAACAACTTGCAATAGAATGAGGAGGAAGGGGGCATGGGAAAATGTAGGAGAAGACAAAAATACAATAATAAACAAGACATTTTGTGAACAATATTCAAAATTTCAACAAAAATACACATTGGGCATACCTATTTTGATGAATCTCCAATGATTTGCGAGTAGATGGAACCCTTTGTTGTCTCGTCCAAGCTCTCACAAATCCTCTTCAAGCTCTCCAACTTAGCTCCAACACCAACACCAAGCCAACACCAAGAGCTCTTTCCCTCTCCACTCCAACTCAAAGATGAAACAACGAGGAAGAAGAGGGAGAGATTGTGCTTTATCTCCCCTCTCTAACCCTAAAAATGCCCTAGGGCCCACCGACAAAGAAAAAAAAAACCAAAAAAATGAACTTTTCGTGGCCATTTTTTGGGGAGCGTCCACGTGGGTTCCGAAGCGCGGTTCAGAGCATTGTCTGCAGGTTCGGTAGCGCGGGGGAGCGTCGACGGTTCGACATTTGGTAGGGAGAGCAGTTAAGGAGGGGGGAGCGCGGGTTGGGAGCGTGGTTCGGGGACGCTCTTGCTCGGAGCGCGGTTCAGAGTCTGGACCGTGGGGGGGGGGTTCGACCACCAGGGTCTCGACCTAGTCCTCCTCTAACAGACTCGGTCCCCAAACCTTAGATCCATATGAAACTGATCTCAAAGAAAGAGAAAAAGATCTTTGAGGTAGATTTTGCAATCTCATTGACTAAAAAGTAGTGAAGCAAGCCAATATTAGCCATTTTAGATGATTCCCAAATCCTTGGCTTTAGTTCCTTAATCCAAGAGGTCGAGCTATCGATCAAAATTAGATCATCAATGTAGAGCAAATCATAAGGATTTGAGCATCTTGATGCCAAATGTACAGAGGCTTAGTCTTGCTATGAAAAAGTTCATAGTTGAGAAAAAATTATGAATCTTTTCATAGCAAGTGCGAGGTGCCTATTTTAGTCCATGTAAAGATGTCTTCGATCGGTAGACGAACAATGTTGAACGTTCTTTAACAAAGCTTGGTGGTTGTTGCATATAGATTTTCATGTAGGAAAGCWCTTTAGAAATGCATCAGATGAATCCCCCATCTCTATGAAGCAACTATAGATAGAATCATACATATAGAATCCATCCTGGCAATCTAAGCCAAGGTTTCATTGTAGTCAATGCCTTCTTTATGTGAAAAACTTCTGGCAACATGCATGACCTTATTTGTCAATTTRTCCATCAACACCATATTTGGTCTTAAATACCCATTTACATCGAACAATATTCTTATTGTTAATTAAAGGAACCAATTTCCATTGTTGATTTTTGATCAAAGACTCATACTTGATAGCCATAGTTACTTCTCTTTCGCGGTTTTTTTTGGCATGATTATGAGTAGAGGGGTCTTTATTGGTGTCAACCTTGGTGAGAAGAGCTTGTTTAGTTGGTAAATGTCGATCAGGACCAATGTCACCTTTAGGAAGGATACTAGCAGTGTTGGAAAGAGTAGTAGATAAAGTACATTTGGGCACAAGCCTTTGCTTTTTTTGAGTAGATGGATGAATATCTTTAACATTATTTAGTTACACAGTTGTAGGAGAAGTAGGAGGTGCAATCATTATAAAAGAAGAGACTTTTGGTGTGTCAGTAGGAGTCTCATTTTCGATCCTCATATGAGTTGTCACTATAGAAGTAGTGCTCGAGGAAAAACTCATAGGAGAATCATCATTAGAGTGTGGAGGAGAGAGTCCCACTTAAACCGTCTGCAGAGCTTTTGTAGAAAGCAATGGGAAAAATGTTAGTGGACCATGTGAAAGGACTTAATCAATTACCATATCCCTTTGTTCCAACATTTGATGAGTGGAGGGATCATATAAAGGATATGCCTTCAAACAGTGACTTTTGGGTTCCAATTTTTTTTCCTTTGCCTTGTGAATATGGGCCCATCCACTTGATTCTAAAATTCTAAAATTTGAAATTCATTCCAAGTGATAGAGATCTCTTGCCAACGACAAAAAACCTCATGGTTGGTGGTCGTTTTCCCTTGGTTAGTAGCCTTCAATACTTGTGATTTGTAGTGACAAAGAATCTAGCATAAAATTTGTGAGTTGATTTTGTGGAGCAAGACAAAATTGAATCTTATTAGAACAATTGGAGCATTGAGAGGATTAACTTGAGTAAGATGCTTGTGTTGTTGATAACATAGTCCTTTTGCACGATACTTGGACATTTTAGGATCTTGCATATAACATTATAAGTGTATTGTTCTTTGAGTCTTGCCACTTAAAAACTTTAAAAGCAAGTACAAAAAAGTAGAGTTGATTAGTGGGGATGAAATTATTTGAGATTTGGAAAAAAATATATCATAGTTGCCAAGCAACCAAGCTTGTTTGTGTTGCTCTTGGAATTTCGACACAAAAAAATTAGTGGAAGTTGAAACGATGTTGAGTTGCATTGGGAAGTTGTAACAAAATATTGTTTAGAGTCGAAGATGTTAAATAGTATGTGTGATGCTTGTGTGGTTGATAACATAGTGCTTTTACATGGTACCTTTACATTCTAGGATCTTGCCTATAACATTACATTGTAGGTGTATTGTTGTCTAAGCATTGCCACTCTCAAAAACTTTATAAACAAACATGAACATGTTGTGTTGATTAGCTGGAAATAAATTATTCGAGATTTGGAAAAAATATGATGTCGTAGGTGATCTCTCATAGTTGCCAAGCTTGTTTGTGTTGCTCTTGGAATTTCGACACAAAAAATTGAGTGGAAGTTGAAACGATGTTTGGTTGTTATGGGAAGTTGCAACAAAATGCTGTTAAGAGTCAAAGATACTAAATAGTATGTAAGATGCTTGTGTTGTTGATAAGATAGTGCTTTTGCATGATGCTTAGATATTTTGGGATCTTGCATATAACATTGAGGTGTATTGTTGTTTGAGCATTGCCATTTTTAGAAACTTTAAGAACAAATATAACAAAGTTATGTTGATCGACGTGGAAGATATTATTCGGGATTTGGAAAAAAATATGAAAATGTAGGTGATCCATCGCAGTTGCCAAACAACCAATCTTTGAAGATGCAACAATGTCAAGTCGCTTTGGGAAGATGCAACAAAATGTTGTTTAGAGTCTGAGATGTTAATTAGTATCTAGGTACTATTGTTCAAAGTAACAATTTGGGAACAAGTTGTTGGCCAAACTGTTGTGTAGCTTATGGAATACCAACAATGTGTATTAAAATGTAGTTGTTGCCAAGCCCATAAGGTCAAGCAATGCCTTGTTCTCATTGTCTTACTAGAATTTCGAGTCTCACCCTCAATAATTGCTATCAACATACAAAAGATGTTGCTTAGGGAGGGAAAAAATTGAGCCTTGAGCCCTTCACGCTTTTAAAGAAGGGTACCAAAACAAGGCACGTGGCCAAAAATAAGTTTAATCCAAGAAATATTTATAATTAGAAGAAAAAACTATATATATATAGTTTTTTCTTCTAATTTTTTTTTGATAGAGTGTATCATATGGGTCTCGGTGCTGGATATATGTTTTACTCTTCTCGCAGAATTGTTTCCAACTAATTGCATTATTATTCAAAATGAATTAGTGGTTGTTTCCATCGACGTGTGAAATGTTGATATTTTATTGATGTTGAAAGATCAATAAGGTTTTATTAGCCAAGGAGTAGGAAATTACATGTCTAAGAAAGGAAAGTATAACCTTGGAGACTGCAATTAAGTGATTTAAACGAAGGGAAATATCAAGTCTAAAAGTCTCCAAAGAGACATCTACCAACCCATTTGAATTGAGAATGTTTCGGATGTCTAGAGCAAACTATGATAGAAAAACCTTTAGAGATTCAAACAAAGTTATAAATTTGAGTGTCACTAATAACAAAACCTTATTGACCCATAAAATGACATAGTTGCACGGTGAAGATTTAAATGCTCAATTTAAAGTGTATTAGGAGTGTTGTAAACTTGATATCAAGAAGAAGCAAGTTTCAAGGTTACCTTATCAACATCTTATTCACGTTATTTGATGAATGACTGTTGAAATTACCAAGATTGACTTTTCTCCTACAAAGTTGATGCCAGTGTTACCAGAACCGGTAAAATCGGTCGCTCCGACCTGTAAATGTGTTGAACCTGCACATAATAGATCTAGCTAGAAAATACCACACACATTTACAGAGAGAAATTGAGAAAGAAGAAGCAAGAGAGAGAGAATGGAAGAATTCTCATTAACCGTATTCCACACTCAAAGAGTGAATAATTTACAATAGATATAGGCTACATGCGTAACTAATGTGCCAAAGTAGTGATCTAGAGAGATCTGGACACTCATTGACAGACACTGGAGTGAATTTTCACCTAGCCCTAGTTAACTGATCCATGCAATCATCAGTTGATTAAGACACATGTTGGAAGTGAGAGAGATACATGCAACTCTTGGTGATAAAACCGAGGTTGCCATTCATGAGTGACTTCCACTAGTCTAATTGAGTGTAATTGACTCTTAACCGAAGGGGAACATCTTATTTTGTAGGGAAATATTCTCTAGAGAGAATATTCTCATCTAAGGAATCGTTCTCAACATTGGACTGTAAAACTTACGAAAATAATTATATGTGAGTGTGTAATATCTCCAACACGATCGGGTCACTGGCAAAATTGGTTCAAACAGCTCATGACCAGTTCCTTCAAGGAACTGGTTTTTTTTCTCAAACTGGCCGGTTCAGTACAGTCGTCGTACGGAGAGAAACGTGAGCAGATTTGCATTTTTAAAAATAAAAATAAAAAAAGGTGCATGCAATGGATTTGGATCCCCAACCACATCAAGAGAATGTGTGCACTGATGTTGCAGTTGTATCTTTGCCTTCTGGACTAGGGGAATCAAGTTAGGCTCGGAATCCCTTGTTGAGTCTACTCATGTTGAGGATGTAGATGATGAGTCTGAGTCTGAGTCCGAGTTTGAGTCCTCCGAGTTTGAGTTTCAGTATGCAGATTCAAATTATTAGATTGTGTAGTCTCTAGAGTTTTTTTTGGACTTTATAGGCCATTTAGAGCCTTTATGTTGATGTATTTTGATTCAGATATTCATATGACTATGGAGTGCAATTACTCTTAGTTTAGTCTCTAGAGTTTTTTTTGGACTTTATAGGCCATTTAGAGCCTTTATGATGATGTATTTTGATTCAGATATTTATATGACTATGGAGTGCTATTTTGTTTTTATACACTGTTACTTGTTATATATATATGAGAAACTTTGCAAATTTGTGTATAATGGTTTGGATTCACATGGATGCACATGAATATGTATTTTTTTTTCAAAATTTGAATATTTTATGTAGTTTTTAGTGACCCTTTTTTTGATCCGTTTTTTTCTGGTTGACCGGTTCGAGTCCGGTTCTGGTAACTTTGSTTGACGCGTTGATTACATTCTGAAGAATCAAGATTCCAAAAGAATTTGTAATTGAAAACATAGCCCAGATTGAGAATCTTATTGCGAGAAAGTTCCAGAAAGAATCAACTTAGATTGTATTGGTTCATTAGTCTTGTTTTTGTCCAAAACTGTCATGAGATATCTCATAAAGAGGAGCTTACGTTATGATGGTACACCTTGGGAGGTGGACAATTTGAAAACATCTATCTTTATCCATGCTTTGAGGTCAAAGCATTTCAAGCATTTAAGAGGGGATGGCTTGTAAGTTGTAATAGACCAATATAATCATATTTATATGTTATATTGAACTTATACATTATACAAGTTATTTTTTCCAAAATAACTTGTCTTTTGTTGAATTTCAAATAGTGGCATATAAAATCTGCCATACAGAATTTTTTTTATATGTTTCCAAATGTTTTTTGTTCAACTTTAAAAATATAAAACAAAACTATGTATATATGTATTTATTGAATCCCAGTGGGTTAGCTCAATCCCTTTGAACTGACCAGTTTTGATTCGGAGATCGTCGAGAGACCATGGGTTCAAGTCTGGTAGAGACCCTTCGAGGTAGGAGTACATGTTGTACTCCGACGATATTTACCCTGGCTGCCATTCATGGACTGTGAGGAAGCCCCTAGAGGGTTTCCCAGACAACATCTTCCATGGAAAAAATGTATGTATTTAGCATTGACATTTAATTTGACATTTTTAATGTCAAATTTGAACTAAAAAATAATTGTATTTGTTTTTGGTTTTGAATATATGGAATTCACTTAATTGTCTTTATCGAATTTTGTGAATTTCGTTGAATCTCAAGAACTAGCAAATTTATTCCAGATTCGTCCACATTCGTTTTTTGTTAGACTTGAAAAATAAGAGCAAAATCATATATGTTTGTATTCAGTGTTGACATATTTTTTGGTCAAATTTGAATTTAACATTATTTTTATTGTTTTTACCTGAGTTATTGAACTTATAATTGAATTCATTTAATTGTCTTTATTGAAGTTTATGGCGAGTTTATCATTTTCCTTTTCATTGGCAGCCTTCATTCAAATTTCATTGTCCTCAAATTCGTATACTAACACGAACACAGACAGAAATTGGGTATCTTAGATTGTAACTTTATAATGTAGGATGTATTGATAGATAGCATCAATAACACATTGTAAACATTAATTATTGTTATGCAGCAGAGTATGCAGTCACTTATGAAAGAATGCCTACCTTCTCCTCAAAGTTGGATAAATAAGGTGCAACACAATTGCAATGATTTATCCTTGTCATATCAATAATTTATTTATCCCTTCTGGATTTCGTTTATGGCTTGTCCATTTCTCTTGTCATGGATGCTTTGGCGAATGAACCCTCGGGTTCATTCCAATATACCTATGGAGGAAATTAGCATCTGTGGATCTGGTTCTGCTTAAGATACATTTCCTGTTTTGGAAGGGTTAGAGGATCTGTGCTTAAAGATCTATTTCCAGCTTGCGAGAAATGTGAAGCTGAGGGTTCTCCAAAGTAACATATTAAAATTCATATAAAAAACGTAGTGTGGGGCCCTATAAAATATTTTTTCATAGCTGCCTAGATTTCTTAAATTGTAAGAGATATTTGGAGCAAAATATATTTGGAGATCTGAATTTTCCATGTTTCTAGTTCATGCTGATGTGCGCGTGTCTAGCTTTCTTGTATTTGGATATCAACATTCCAAGAAATGTGGTGGATCTGTGTCTGGATTCCGATCTGGATCCTGATCTGTAAAAAAATGCAACTTAGGATAATATGATTTTATTTTGTATTTTATGCATCTTCTCTTGTTTTTTACARGCCACTTGGCTAACTTGATGACTTCAAGGTTGCAGTCTTTGTCCTTMTATTTTAGCGATGTTCTTTATTTCATAGTTGAGCACTCACCCACAGTTYTTTTATGTATTTTTGCATTTGTTTTTGTTGCTAAAGAGGAGATGCCCKAACACAACTCATTTGACTATTTAATACTTGTACACTGGAGTTCGCTTGACCTATCTTTGGTAACAAGCACACTATTATATCTTTTCCCCCTCATTCTCCCTTTCTTTGTCCTTGCTCCAATCCAATTGTGCTAGCCTTCATATTTATCACTTTAGTCACCGACTTAGTTTCACTATTATTAACATATTGCGACACCCCGTTGAATCTTTCATATATATATATATATATTGTTTTGTTTGCTAGCTTGTTTGTGACCTGCGGGACTAGCCTGTGGCTTGAGAAACCATCAAAATCACTGCGGGACTAGCCTGTAGTTTGTTACCTGCGGGACTCGGGCATCTAAGCTGTCAAAATCACTCGGGGATCACACCCAGCCTGAGCCACACCAACCCTTAACATGGCTGGATTTTTTGTCCCCCCAGGTTTTGAACCGGTGATTTAACATCACGGAGTGCCTTAACAGCACACTTCGTCACCGACTGTCTTACAACTCGGGGACTTGAATATATTACTCTACTAATATTATTGATATTTATCTTATCATTGTATAAATACTAGTAGGATGCACATACAAGAACATATGAGAGATGCTTGTAATATTAATCTTTGAATAAAGTTTGAGACATTGATACAACATGCGAGATATGCTTTATTTTTGGGTGCTAGGTAGTTGAACTAACCAATTATTAACTTTAAACTAACAAAATGTTGGTTACTGTACATTTAATGAGGCTCTTTCTAAACCATTTATTACTCCTAGATATATTATTGGAGTGTTATTTCCCTAACGCTGCCCCCTTTTGTCATGATAATAATATTTTTAGATATTTACTTCCTCTTCATATAAAAGATCAAAATTTTTACAACTTAAACGTTTCAAAGGTGAAGAAACAATAAACTTTTCAAAGGAGAGGAAACAAAGAACAACAATTGTGATGCTTGTCTCCTCTTCTGTCACACCTGGAACCAACGATCGAGTTTCCATCATTTTTATGTTAAAAGGATGAATTTTCTTAGACAACTAACCATGTTGCTCCATCAAATTGTCATTGCCTGATATCGTGGCCATGGACTCCCTAGGCAACCATCCATCTTGTGCATTTCCATCCAAATTCTCTTTTCTGGCGGTGATGCCTTACAGGCTACCTTTTAAGCAGCAAGTAGTCAAATTACCACCTCATTGTTGATATTATAGGTTTTACATATTCTCACTGCAGGATATCTTGACCCCTAAAAAGTTTATCTTAAATAAAACATTGTATTTTATGCTTTCAAATTGACTAACTGATTGATTAAGTTATTCCCAGATTTCTTTGGATCTTTGTGATAGGTACAAGTGATGTACTTAGAATCTGATATTTTCTACCCAAAAGTAATCCTGTCATTTATAATATATGCTATTCTACTATTTTGTTAGAAGAAGGCTAAATGTTCTATCATTTAGATCTTTTCCAGTTTGCCATTACCAGAATTCGGCATATGAATCTTTAATGAAATTGTAATTTTGGATTGATGAAATTGCTGTTTTTGGGTGCAGAAATCTGTGATTGCATCACAGATTTACCTTTACCGCAGCCGGATTGTGCAACCATCTGATATCTGTGATTGCATCCATCCAAAATGATTCCTGCTGGATTTCAGGCCCAAATTGCCAGTGTACTCTCCCATTATTCAGAGTGGATGGAAAAGGGCCATTTTGGAGCGAATTTAGACAACTGCATGTTGTTATGTGGCATGGGTTACCATACATACATTTTAACCTTGCATGTATGGAAATCATGTTCATTGAATTTTTTAAGAGATACTCTAGTCTCTCTTTTTACAGAATTAAAATTTTATGATAAAATGCAAAGTACCACCTGTCTGCGATTTTGTCAGACTGAATGTTAGTTTTTGGGATTAAATTGGTCTACAAAATGTATTCTGCTACTTGTTTTCATATCGTTTGTGCGGGCACTCTTCTGCAACTTTTTTGGAAGTGTGGTAAATAATGAAGGGATTTGTCTTCAAATTTTAGTGATCCCACTTATGTTTTTTTTTTCACAGAAACAAGCACAACCTCTGCAGGTAGGTGCCATTGGTGTGCGCTATAAATATTCAAATAGTGTCTTGAATTGAAACCCCTCTACCTATGTTGCATAACAATCGTGGCTTTCATGATTCTGCCCTAGACAGGTCTGTGGCACATGGCTTCCACTAGTTTTTCCTGCGACATCCCTTTATGCCGGTTTGAACAAGTGTAGCAGATTGACAAGGTGAGTCTGAATCGATGATTGACCAAACACGGTCTCGATCATCTGCTGACTTGGTGTCTGACAGAGTCGGAAGCCGATTGGGCCGAATCTGTGTTTGTTGGACATGAGAGATACTAGATCCTGCTGATTAAGGAAATAGACAGGCGGATCTTTGGTCATTCAGGGAGGTGAACAAGTTGGAGGGAGGTGTTATCTTTGCCTTCCATGCCCCACATATTTCAAAAGGCACAAGACTAAGGGTTAAGGCTTGTGGAGATTAGTGTGCCGAAAGGCAAATGTGGGAGTCAGAGTAGAGTCTAGCTMTGTGTTTTGTGCATCACACTGTACACAAAGGGAACAAGGAAAGGGCTAATGGCTGCGGAGTATGAGATGTGCTCTGCTCTGYTGGAGAATTATCACTCTATTACAAAAGCAGGAGTCCTGTGACAGAGAAGGTGGTAGCCTACGTGGTAATCATCTCTCTTTGTGCTTGGGACCACACACTTCTGTTTAGACCTACACAACCTTTCCCTTCTAGAACACGCTGAAAGTGCTGCCTKCTCTGATTATGTCTAGAATTTTTAGGATGTTRCATACATATAAGACACGACTCTGTGCTTCGAGCATTGCACTCTGCACAAAGGGAACAAGGAAATGGCTGATTGTCGCGGAGCATGAGATGCTCCGCTCTGGAGAATGATCACTCTTATGACAAAAGCAGGTGCCCTGTGACAGAGAAGGTGATAGCCTATGTGGTAATTWTCTTTCTTCGTGCTTGGGACCACACACTTCTGTTTAGACCTACACAGCCTTTTGCTTCTAGAACACACTCAGAGTGCTGCMTGCTCTGATTATATATAGAATTTTTAGGATGATGTCCACATATAAGACACATGCRAGCTGAGGGCAATATGAAATCTTTTATTAAAATTGGAGTCATTGATACGACATTCTAAAAATGCTTTGATTTGTGTGCTGTTTAGTTAGACATCTGTTGTCCACCAAATGCTAGCATTAAACTGACATAATGTTGGTCATTATATTTTTGCTGTAACTCTTATTAAAACTCCAATGTTACTGACCAGTCCTGTTCGAGCACTTTTGTCATTTGCCGATTTTGATATAAGTTTGTATTGTTTTTGTTTCATATACTCTTGCTGCCTTTTGGCTATACTATTTAATGTGTTGTTCTTTTCTAATTTGATCTACACATAGAAAGTCTTATTTTGGAGATGCTGTAGGTACCGCCATTTTGGTATATTCCTCTGTAGAACTTAAATGCTCAGGATTAACTGTTGCTTTAATTTTCTTTCAGATCCATTCTCAATGGCAGCTGGAAAGGCTATCGATGCAATAGGAAAGGCATTGGAACTCCAATATGAACGCTGGCAACCTCGAGTAGGTTTGCATTTGTTTGGTTAATTAACTTGCTTGTCTGCTGGGGTTGATTATTTATTTTCTGGTTTATGTTTTTGTTATATTTAAACATTTAGGCTAGGTACAAGCTTGCGGCTGATCCTCCTGTGGAAGAGGTAAAGAAGCTTTGCACTCACTGCCGCAAGAATGCCAAAACAGAGCGGGTGCTGTTCCACTATAATGGACATGGAGTTCCAAAGCCCACAGCTAATGGAGAAATCTGGCTCTTCAACAAGGTTGTCAGTTGAGGTTGAATGTTTAGTAAAATTGTTCCAATTCATTTTTCTTACTTTGCAGTATGGCTGACAATAGTTTCCTTGAGTGCAGAGTTATACACAATACATTCCTCTGTCTATTTATGAACTTGAATCATGGCTCGGGACACCCTCAATATATGTATTTGATTGCTCTGCTGCAGGCATGATAGTTAATGCTTTCATAGAGGTAGTGTGATGCATCTGCCAGGGATTTTCTAATAAATAGCAAGATGGAAGGTGGTTTATCTCATTTAATCCTTAATGGACGAGTGATGTTTTTTAGTTTGTTTTATGTTTAGTCTATGTTTTTATGACGGGATTGTCGATTGATGTCCAGCGTCAAGAATGGAGTTCTGGTGTTTCTTCCGTGACTGCAATGAAGGATTGCATTTTACTTGCTGCTTGTGGAGCAGATGAGATTCTTCCTCAGAGCCCTGAATTTCCAGCGGACATTTTCACTTCATGCCTAACAACACCTATAAAGATTGCATTACGATGGTATTATGTTATCTTGCACCCAGAGATAGTTAGGGTTTGTCAGTAGATATATGTTCTTCTCATCAAAAATGTTATCTTCCACCCATATATAGTTAGGGATTGTCATTCTATATATATGCATTTGATGAAACGTCAACTCCTATATGACTTGTATAAATTTATCAAATTTATTAGTTTCATTTGTAGGAAATATTGCTGTGCTGGATTATAGATTAGGGATGATAGGTCAGTTTTGCTTTCCATTCATGTTATAGACGATACAGTTTGCTTTTTCTACGACTAATTGCAGTAAAATTGCTGTTGAATTAAGTTGCTGGCTGTTTATTTTTCTCTTAGTTTTTTTCTCCTTTCTCTTAGTTTTTTTCCCTTTCTGATGCTGCACTCTCTATCTGAGTCACATGACATGGGGATACAAGATATGCAAATGATATAATATACTTTAATCCACACACACACACACACACACACACACACACACACACATATATATATATATATATATAGAGAGAGAGAGAGAGAGAGAGAGAGAGAGAGAGAGAGAGAGAGAGAGAGAGAATAAAACAGCAGTGGAAAAGATACAATATTTCATTTTCTAACAGCCCAGTCTTCCAGGCAATCCAAGGAGAAAAGATACAAACTTTCTTGATAAGTTTCAGCCCTCTAGGGCAACTTATCCCACATAATCCATATCTCAAAATTCACTTTTATTATAACAGCACTAAAGCAACAGCAAGACAGCCCATAAATTCTTCAATGATGATGTCAAATCACTCAACAAATTGCCCTTTACTTATGTCAAATCATCATGACATATATGTTGAAATTAATGCAGCTGCAAGAGCCATTCTCCGGAGGATGGAAAATACCCTAGCTATAGACTAGGGCCCCGAGCACACTCCTGGGGTTTCTTGGTATGAGACCAAGTAGTGAGAGCCACGGCAAAAGACCCTAGTGAGGGCCCCCAGTATATGACTGGGGTTCTTGGTCTCGGACCAAGCAGTAAGTCCCTAGATGTGTCTAGGGCCCCTGGCGCTGTTCTAGGGAATCCTTGCTTAGTGCCTGGATTGATCCTTGGCTGTGTTCCTTGGTGGTTGATATAAGTCCGTAGATGTGTCTAGAGCCCCTGGATGTGTTCCAGGGAACCCTTGCTTAATGCATGGGTTGATCCTTGGTCTTGTACCTTGGTGGATAAGACCCTAGATATGTTCTAGGCCCCCCAGATGTGTTCTGGGGCAACCTGGTTTTTGACTAGGTAGATCTTGGTGTAATACCTAGATGTGTTGATGTGTGATCCTCTTCCTCTCTCCCGGGATGGTCCATGAGACCTAGGAGTGCCTATGAAGATGGACATGACCACATTGTTGATGTACCCTCTTATGCAGTGATGTTGAAGTTTATAGGTCATTATGAGACTCATGTGGACATGTTTTGTCATTATGAACCCCCCTTGATTTTGTCCGAACAAGTACCCACTTGTTGTTTTGCTTTCCCTCTTGGTTTATGTGATTGGGGTTTTATTTTATGAGTTTGGGGTTTTATATGTGTTTAGGGTTTTTATAATTTATATTAATATTAATTGACATATTAATTAATATTTATATTAATTAAAATGTCAATATTTAATTATTTTTATATCTACCCTAACCCCTCTCCCTAACTATAAATAAGGCCCTACCCTATTGCATTTCACTACACAATCACTCTCTCCTCTCTCTCCTTGCTGCGGCTACCTCTGTGGCTACTCTCTTGTGTGGTGCAGCCTCTCTATTGGTTATCAGTTTTCCAGATCTGAGTTTTGATTGATGGAAGCTCCTCCTTGGTACCTGCTGGTGTATAGGGTGCATGTGGCCCTTCCTCCTTCAGCTGCCGGACCTGTCCACTGTGCAGGAGTGCCTTCTCCTTGGCTGTCGGACCTATCCCCTGAGTTACCGCCAGGATACGAGAGCCACGACTCCCGCTCTTTTACTACCAGACCTATGTTAGCAGCCGTGGCCCTCTCCTTCATCTGTGTTTAAGCAGCCACAACCTCTCCTTCTAGAGCTGCATGGTGTGCTGAGGTCCCTGTGGGGGGTTTTCCATTTGCTGTCTTGCTTGTGGAGGGTTAGCTACCTTGCTGTCCACTTTTTTGAGTTGCAAACTTGCTGTCCTGATTGTGGAGGGTTAGCTACCTTGCTGTCTACTTTTCTGAGTTGCAAACTTGCCGTCCTGATTGTGGAGGGTTAGCTACCTTGCTACTTGTGGAGGGTTAGCTATCTTGCTGACACTTTTCTGAGTTGGAAATTTGCTGTCTTGCTTGTGGAGAATCCCTATTATTTTCCTTATTGTCCAGATCTGTGTGGAGGGTTTGCTTGTGGTTACTTTCCTTGCTGTCCAGATCTGTGTGGAGGGTTTGCTTGTGGAGAATCTCGGTTACTGACTTGCTGTCCAGTTTTCATTCCTGTGCTTTATCTCTGTTTTGTGGAGGGTTCTCTCTGCTGAGGTATTACTGTTATATACTTGTCTGAGGGTTTATTGCTGTTTCTTTTGGGGGTCTCTATCATTGGCAAAACTGTCCCACAGTCCACTTTGACAGAGATCAAACCCTATAGGTTTGATCCAGGAACCTAAACTAAATTCTGAGCATATTTACAGAGGCTTACATACACACATGCTACAGGTACATCTATCATTGAATCAGGAGGGAAGATAAAAGTTTATTTCTTATACTCAGAAATTTTGTTTGTTTCCAGATCTGTTTATATCTCTCCTTCTTTGTGCTGATCTAGTGAACAGAAATTTAAAAGCATTTTTGTTTTCATTTTTCCCTCATTTTAACAATATATAGCTGTAAATAACAATACACAAGAATGTAGATGGCTGAAAATCAAATCTAGAAATTGAATAAGTGTAAACTTCATTAATATGCTCAATATGAAGTTCAAGTACATACCATAGCCTTTTGTGAAGTACAACTGTACAAACCGCTAGCTCTTTAAAAGCCTAACTAGGGAAAACAATGAAAACCTTAGCTCAAGCAAGGAGCTACGACTTGCAACAATCACTCCAATAAGTCCTCCAAGGCAAGACATCCTCTTCTCTTTTATTTCTCCAACAATTCTACCTAAGATTTTATCACAAACCTCCAAGTGATAAACCCTAACCATAGACTTCCAAGAAGTTCCAGGATACTCCAAGAAAACAAATAAACCTTGGCAATTAGAGAGAGAGAGAGAGAGAGAGAGAGAGAGAGAGAGAGAGTAGAAATGAAGACCAAGTGGGAATGAGAAAACTAGTGTGCACTCTTCTCCAAGGTCACATATCTACACAAGAGTGAATATAAGAATGAGTGAATGATGTGTGGATGTGATCATCTCCAACATCTTCTTCACTAGAGCAAACCCTAGTCACAAGAGAAATCTCCAACAAAGATGTCCATGTGTATAATCACGAACTTTGGTGAATCACTCCTTGGGGTTACTCATGAACTTTGGAGAATCTCTCCAAGAAGACAAGTACAAAGAGAAGAGTATAATGATGACTATGAATGAAAGGGCTCTCTGAAATCTTGTTGGTACAAAACATGAACATGTTATATGCAACCAGAAGAAAATGATGACTTTTCAGAAATTTATGTACTCCTTTTGACCATTATAGTTAAACTTCGATGTCAATCTCCAAGGGTGAACAAAAACTGCCACACAATGGTTGTTTTGGAGAGACAGAAAAGTGTAGAGTAAAAACTCCTGAAGGTTTATAATAAAAGTTAAATAATAAGGTGAGAAACCTGTCAATTTAAGGTAGCCCCATCATAAATACAGCAACAATTAAGTTTAGAAAATTGAAAAAAGCAACCTACGTTCTTGTTGATAAATTATTAAGTGAGCTGTCAGTAGTTTTTAAAAAGTTACTGCAGTTAAAAACATTCTCAAATCATTAAAACTTTTAGTGGAAACTAAAAGTGAGAAACTTCAAATATTCTAGTAATTGAAGCTAGGATGGAAAAAAGTTTAGAAAGAATACCAGTATACATCATAATAACGTAACTTTGCGATAGTGTTTTTATGAATTCAGATCATAAAAGATTTTTGATGTCAATCTCAAAGGGTGACCAATCACTTCAATTTTTCTGGCAATTCCTAGTAATAAATTCTTATTCTTCTCTTATTTACATCAATTTAGTAGCAATTTGTTAAAGGCTGATTTGTATAATGTGCATGCTATATTTAATATTTTAAGCAACGATGTTGTTTTTGTAAATTCAAATCTTTAACCATTGTGTCATCGAAAACCTGCAATGTGTCATCCTCAAAAACCTCCAGAAACGACCCCAAATACCAAAACACTTCTCCCATATTTCAAGTAGCATCATTTTGTTGTCAATCTCTTACAGAACCAAACAAGCACTCTAATGAGTTAGCTTTCAAAGATTAACAAAGGCGACCAGTTAACATAAACACACTAATATTGAACTTAAATTTAACAGCAAAAGACCAAGTTGTGAAACTTATATAATAGAAGTGAACAGAAATTAGTGAAAAGTTGTCATTTTCTTGTTTCGCACAAAACATGAACATGTTATATGCATCCAGAAGAAAATGATGTCTTTTCAGGACTAGACAAATTTTAAGCTTGGGGCTTCTTGGCATTAACCATGCCCATTTTTGCAATAGGTAAAGACTTTTCGTCTTTGAATGTTGACATATTTTAGGAAAGGAAAAAAACAGTTTGAATAAAATAGCTTGAATTCACTTTGTGGAATAAACGTTTAGGATAGGATGTTAATGATTGAAAAACAAGTAAAACAAGAGAGCTTGATTGAAAATTTTAAATCAAACTTTTTGAGACATGCTGTGTATGAAATGAAAACTAATACTTCAATAATGAAGCTGATTGCTTAAAATGGGAAGTAGCAAATTATTAGAAGATAAAACTGGCAAGAAAAGAACCGGAAAAGGAATTAAAGATATTGGAGTTTTAGAACAAGAATAAAATGAGTCAAGAACTTTATAGATTAGATAAGGTATTTATATTAACCCTAGTGGAAAAACTCGGCAACGACAAAAACTCGACAAGGGTCCTGAAAACATCGGCTCGGCAAAAATCGGCAAAACTCGACAAACATTAAAAAATACATAATTTATTCATTTTTTTTCAAAATTTTAAACATTTTTCAATATATAAAGCAACAACAACATCATATAAACAGATAGGCACATAAATACGGAGAAAGAACCGATATATATTATATAGTGGATGCCAAACAAAAACCGATACATCAAAGTCATTACTGAAAGTCTGAAATCAATACAAAATGACATCAATGATCACATACATAAATGTATATGACCCAAAACTAGCAAGTAGCTATATGCTATCAAATTATCAATGCCCTCTCCCCCTTTTACGGGATAAAATCAGGGGCTGTTTGCCAGGCCTTGAACTAGAGGTAGAAGGTCCTAGTCGGACATCAATGCTGGATGGAGTAGGACTAGCAACTCCAATATGTGTAGAATCAATAACAATCAATGCCACCAACATCAAGGTACATAAAGAGCTTGGTTCTCTTGATTAAATGTTAGTTCCATACCCTCATACATGATAGAATCCAGTGGAAACATTGCAATCTTGCCAATC